>CM030834.1:20230218-20353321 GCA_018105865.1 Metaphire vulgaris
TGCAACATACACATTGCAACCACTTGACTCAATAATGATTTTACCTACACTCATTGTCGACAAAGTTCTTCGCACACAAACCAAAGTTCTTCGCACAAAACACACACACACACAAAACACAAACACACACACACACACACACCACTTACGAGGTTTAGTTGTCTGACTGTCATTTGACAAAGAAAATCAGGTCACAGTACTACTATGTTAAGATGTCCATCAAAATCTAAATATATTTTTATTTTAAAACATACATTCAAAATCAATATACAGATTAAATATTGGGAACACTTAAACCCACGTCACACTTCTATGGTTCAACTTCTCTTACTGTTAATACTCTGCACAATAATTATTTAAGATTCAAGCATTACACTGAGAGAGAGAGATAGAGTCATTGACTAAACTTCACTGCATTGTGCACATACCTTGGGAGGGCCTCCTCCTCGAATATCACTCACTTCGGACAGTTCTATCACTTGACCCTCCTGTGAGAACAGCAATCAAAGATTATTTATAAGAGATTCATTGCTAATATCAGATTTACAAAGTTAAGAGACAGTAAAAAGCATACTAAGATCTGAAAATTGAACATGACAGAACATGGATTCATTCTGCTGCACAATGAACAACCAGCCAAATCAACAGCTGTATCAAACATTGTGTAGATTCCTTATATTTGGGGTCCTTTATGATAAACAGCACAAAAGGTAAATTTAATACTGGAAAATAGAGTCAATATCAAATCAAAATATATATAAAAAAAACTTGTCCCCAATTGAATAGCACAAATTATGGTAATTATTATATCTCATACTACCATACTCATCATAGTTGCCTCGCCCATAGCATCATCATTATAGCTTTAATCACCATAATTTTGTGAGATAACAACTGATAACGAAAACAATAAACAACAAGGACATCGGTGACCATAAAAACTGCAGCAGTGATGCTGATGACAATAATGATTGTGATCCCATGACAACGACAACGATGATGATGATGATGATGACCTCACTGCTAAATTTCAAGAAATGTGCAAAAGATTCAAAACATCAAATTGTTAGGAATTCATAGCATCAGTCAGATATCTAAAACAATTATTATATTGTTGTTTATATGCTATTGATAGCAGTTATTCACGTCATTCTTAATTTTGTTGATATGCAATTATTGATAGCAGTTATTCGCATCAATCTAGACACAACAGAAGTGCGAAAGATATCAAGGTGAAAATTTCTCGGATTGCATGCTCCCTTCCTTCCAGGTGACCAAGCCAAAGCCTTGCACCTAAGCACTCAAAATATCAGGTAGTCACTACTACCTGTAGTACCGGTAGTACAGTGTAGTGACAAATAGACATTCTCTGCAGATCCTGTTCAGGGGAACCAGAGAGCGTGATCGGTGATAATACGTGAGAGCGCACAGGGAAGGCAAATTGAATACAAGCGATAACAGCATTATCCTTATGAAAAAACGGATCAACATAATCGACTGCATTTGCACACACACGCACACACTTACATGGACACACGTACACACACATACACAGAGTACAGCTTTCAGGTATTGTTTTCCAAAGAAATTATGAATACTAGTAACATGGTGTGATATGTGATATATATATATATATATATATATATATATATATATATATATATATATATATATATATATATGCATATAGTACACACACAGCACATTTACCAGTCAATATAGATTACTCTATGAGTCTATGGATTTATACTATATATGCCATCCTCAGTTGGTGCATCATAATACATCATATGTTGTGGATTGCAGAGAGAAGCATGGAGAGGACACGCTGTAACAAGTCATAAAATTACAAAACAATTAAAACCACACCACGGCATCAAACCAGATAAGCAGGAGAGACTAATCGGCCAAAAAGATGCCGCAGGCGATTATTAGCTTTAATCACTGCACGACCGACGACTGCACGGGAAAATGTACAGGATTTGAAGGCTGGACTGGGCCCCGTGTCACTGCATATTGATTTCCACTCTTTCGCCTCTTGCACATGCGCACGACAAAGACTTAGAAATCCGATTCGATGCGATTGCAGATCTACATAATCTCATTAATTAACGAATAATGCTTATCCCTGATGAATCTCCTTAAGCGTAGGACCTAGGATATGGCAACGTGACACAGGCACGACATTCTCTCCACTCCTGCAGCTCTATATAAGTCATTCTAACAGCACAGACTGCATCATTATTATTACCGTATCACCATCAAAACCTGACAAGTACCACAGACTGCTGACGCAAGTGAAAATGGACGCCAAAATAATTATTAATGCACAAGTAATGGAAACACCCAAAATGCGATACACACGGCCAAAGAAAGGAAAGGACCATGGACAAGCACTTCTACACTGTCGGCTCTGACGGTCCTTATGGACTATGGAGTGTGAGTGATGATGATGATGATGATGATGTTGATGATGAATGGAAACGAAACAGAAACGCACCATTTTTATATTCCTCACCTTTCCTTCGCCCTTCCAGTAAATAAAGAATCCAAATTCATCAACTTTCACATTGCACTTTGTCTCATAAGCACCAGTTTCCTGTGAATATTTCAAAATATTACCATTAAAAAACACTGACAAAATAAAATGCAAAAAGTCTTTGATAAATCATAGGCGAAATATACAAGCACAATGCTCATCTTTGTCATATATATATATATATATATATATATATATATATATATATATATATATATATACCATATATATATATATATAAATATATATGTCTTTAGGTATACAGTATATATTACAACGTATATATGTTCGTACATAAAAATTCATGCACATATATACTGCATATATATAATGTAATGTAATGTAATGTAATGTAATGTAACAAAATATTTGTATAGCGCCTCTTCTGAAAGATCACTCATGTAAATTACTGTATATTGACAAAGAGATAAGTTTTAAAGTCGTTTCAAAAAGTATATATTAGTTGCTAAGCCACGCATATAAAAAGCATTCAAAGGATGCACAACTGATAAAACCTACATGGATTCGTATGAATATTTGAATATGAATATGTATATCTATACATAAATGCACTTGTATATATACATTATATACATACAGTATATGCATGCATACATACAGTACCATATATATATATATATATATACATACATACATACTAACATACATACACATAAATGGCACTCTCAGAAATCCATCATCACTATCACTTACAGGGATATTTGAACAAAGAAATTACTAGACAGAAGACAACTTTTTAAGAATCTCATAGGATTATAAGCAAATAATAACACAGGGTGTGGAATGGACGTGAACAGTAAAACATAGGATCGCTATAGAAGACGATATCAAAGTGTGAAACGAACGGGCGGCACGTTCGGCGACGTGCATGCTCACCTCTTCCCAATGATCGAACTGTGCTCCTCTCAGAAGCAGAGGCGGAACGCTTATCTGCCACTGAAAGTCAAAAGCTTTTGCCATCCTATATAGGCTGTTAATGCGGAGCCGTTAGAACAGCCTCATTGCCAAAGACGTCATCTGAAATCAATGACAACCATTACGGAAAGTTAAAACCGAGTGTCGTCAGTGAGACTGTACTACAGGTGCAACATCAGACGCCGCTATAGACCCCAATACATATCGATATATGTCGAGCAGATCAAAGCGGAAATAGTCATCCGGTACCGGGGTGTGTATAACAGATTAGTATATATCACACAAGCATACACAGGCATCCATGCACTAGTGTATTACACACAGGTAGAAGAAGGCAGCATCGTAACGCAATAACTATAGAAGACGGAACAATTGTTGCATGACATTGGCGTAGCCACCGGAGAGCACAGTGGGGTCGGGTACTCTATTCTGGCTGTGGCCAGTCGTGGAATTTGCGTTAAACCATTGAGACATTTTTGTGTGGAGGGTAGAGGTACCGGTAGCATGATTAAAGAGAATAATATAGATGGACTATGACATCATTTTTCCTGCTCGTTGGAGACTTTTAAATCAGAAACTGTTGATATCCCCTCCCCCCCGACCCAAATTCCGGAACTCTGGCTATGGCCCCTGTTGCACAAAACAGTTCTTTAGTGCCAAAGTATAGTATGCACTTAGAAACAAAAACACAGAAAGCATTTAAAAATAACACAAGTACAATGGGATTTTAGATTAGGTGAATTATAATAATAACTAGATTGCAAATGGCCAAATAGGATATCTCTTGCTTCAAAGACCAATGTTCTCAAACACCTTCTGTTATAATTACCAGTATTATTCTAGTTAAAATCACATTAGTCACTGTCATGTGTTCTAACCTACAGATAACAGGCATATTTCAAGGTATGACATGTCATAACAGCTCGATTATTTATGCCACTGTGTATTAGAAGTGGAGGCATAGAGGTCTGCAACAATTACTGTTACTGTCAATAAATTTTCTTACAGCCCACTAATTCAATTATGATTTAACAGTCTAGTATATCCGGCAACATTCCTAGATTATCTCATACATTGTCTCTCTCTGCAACAGCTGCTGTCTGTCTGTCCAGTGAGCCATCCCCTTCACACATTCACCACTCATCGCCATCTGATGAGTTTCTCACTTAATCATGGTCTTGTTTTTAATTCTTAACTCATGGATATCCTTCAAATCAAACAAGCAACATTACCTCTACATGTAGATAATTCCACACTACCGGTACTCATCTACTTTTGTTCCACAATTATATTATATAAATAAAGAATATATATATATATATATACCGGTATATAGACAGAGAGAGAGAGAGAGAGAGAGAGAGAGAGAGAGAGAGAGAGAGAGAGAGAGAGAGAGAGAGAGAGAGAGAGAGAGAGAGAGACAGAGAGACAGAGAGAGAGAGAGAGAGAGAGAGAGAGAGAGAGAGAGAGAGAGAGAGAGAGAGAGAGAGAGAGAGAGAGAGAGATAGAGAGAGAGAGAGAGAGAGAGAGAGAGAATTATGTACCACTGACACATCTTAAAAGAATGCACTGCTAACAAAAGTGGTGCATTTTTAAACTAGAAACTTAAAAGTCACAGTTCTTAAATGACTGAACACTACAGTTGGCTCCTTTGTTATTATTGTTAATACTAGTTTTCTAAAATGACTGCGGAGACAGCTTCTAACTTCAAAGCAGCTTTTCATTGCTAATCATTATTTCTTTGGAACCACATGTTACCAAACATCCGTCTTTATAGCAAGGAAAGGTGTCCTGCATTTACCTGAATCAGTGTTTAACCTGGTGTACGGTGGCCACAGGTGGATTCAGGTGCTGTGGCACAGTGAAGAAAATGCTAGTAGTCCCGAGCAGAAGGCACACACGTTTATAAACTGGAAAAATAATAATTACATATTTTTTGGCATTTAGGAATAAGGTAAACAAGCACATAAACCTAAAAAGTGACAAATACTGATCATAAATTCAGTACAGAGAAAGATTTCTATGAGGATGAAAGAGAACAGATTTCCAAGATTGCTTAAAAGGCCCACAGTAATTGGTGGGAAGCTAATATTTCAAGTGGTCCAATAATTTTCCACCAGAAAAGGAAGGGTTTACGCTCCAGGACTGGAGTCTATGGATGGTTGGAAATTTGAAGTTTCCAACTTTACTCCAGCAACTGGACAAGGTTACTAGCACTTCAGTAAATTGTCACTTTATCGGACTAGCTCAAGTACCAGAAGCAAGAACACAAACGAAACGATAAGGTAACAGCCTCTTTGTATTCCACATAACCAAGGCTGGATCTCTTCAGATATATTCTTTTATGTTGTTCTTCTTCCTATAAAACTCTTACCTCGAACTTTCCGCATGCTGATTTGCTGCCAAGGCCTTGATATTCAACAGGCTTTGGCTTAATCTATAGTAGGTAGTTCTGATAGTAGTGAAGTTAATATCGATGCCATATATCATTTTAAAAGTCTGGAATGTAAACATGGTAAAGCGTTGATGTCGTGCTACAACTCTTTCCTAGTTACAATGCCATAATATTAACGTTCTGTTGCATATGTGGCATTAAAGAGCTACACATGTACCTGTATCTTTGTTCCGTTTCTATGCTCCCCTATGCGCAACAAAATAAAACATCTACCGTACACAAAATATCTACACAACAAAATGGTCATCTGTTCAGAAATTTCTACCCTAAAACAAAACACTATCTTCGGACATTCTTAGCAGACGACTGCCTAGTTAAATAAGAACGATGGAACCGATGAAGGGGGAGGGGTTGGAGGCTTGGTAAGGAGGCGGGGCAGGCTATGTAGGACAGGTACCTGGACATAATACTCCAGCAGCAGAATAATTACTAAGATCAGTCAACCTCAATTGATCAACTTCTATTTTATTTACACACGGATGTCAGCCATTTAAACTATCAGCACAGAGCACACAACACACTGATTAATCTTTTTGGAGATGATATCAAAAAAGCAACAAGCAAGTAGTACTGATCACATAGTCTTAGAGAAGAATCTGATTCTCTAATTCAAACTCTAATTCCCTTGAAAATTAGTAGGCAAAATAGCTACACAATCTAAGAGCTATTCGATATAAAAATTCTAACTAGAACACAGTGATTACCCTTAGCCTAACATTAGCAAGCATCATATGTCTGTCAAATTCTTTGTACCCAACAGAGAACCTTGCAAATTACCAGTACCTAATGTCTGCCAAATAATTACAATGACAAGAATATAATTCTCTAAGTTATTTTCTGTACAATGGTAGCTTCATAGAATTGTTTTATTTCTGTAACAGAGCTCCTCACCACTTCATTGTCCTTACAGCCAGATTATACAAAGCTAAGTACCCGGTAACTAAATAAGTAAAATCTCGTAAATTTATATAGCGTTTTGGAAGCAGTACAGTAGTAGCTGCTTATTTTTATGTGCTAAATCAGAGGTGTCCAACCTAAATCAGATGGCGGGCAGCATTGGACCACAAGCCCAACCTCGTGGGCCGCACATGATTACAAGTACCGATAATGCCTTGCAGTAGCGTCATTTCACACTTTTCTTGGGGGCGAGATAATTTTTTGGTCAATTTTGGCAAAAATTTTGCAAATTATGGGCAATTTTTGACCAATTTTTGGCAATTTTTAACAAATTTTTGTCAATGTTGGCAAATTTTGGACCAATTTTGGCAAATTTGAAATGTTTTGACATTTTTTGGCAAATTTTGTACATTTTTGGCAATTCTTTGCACAGTTTACATTTATTTATTTCTTTAAAGCATTATACATTATTTCTTCATTTTTCTTGGGGGCCACGAACTCCCCTGCCCCCAAATGACACCCCTGATACCTTGGTCTAACTCGGTGGCGGGCCGGATGAAACTGTCCTGGGGGCCGGATCCGGCCCGCGGGCCGCCAGTTGGACAACCCTGTGCTAAATCTTTCTTGAAATAGCTATAGGAAATATGCGACCGGGCAATATGAACAATCAACAGGTTCATGTCTACATGTAAAGATGAGTGGATGTGGTTTTGGGGGAAGATGCAGCTTTACAGCTCTATGACCGACCATAGGCGGATTTAGAGTTTAAGATTTGGGTAGGCTAACATGGGGGGTCATATTCTTTTATAGGCCTATAACTTATGATTTCTTGAGAGGAGCGACTAAATCTTTGAGTTGGGTGGTCCAGAGGGCTAACACCCTCTACTGAAATAGGCAGAAATTGCTGCATATTAGAAAATTTTCTTCTATGTCAATGACTATTTTTTGCCTATAGGCATATGGGCTAAACATATATAATGTATTCTTTCGTTGGTGGGATTAGTTGGGTAAAATCTTAAACCACTACAGTGGTTTTCCACAGGCTTTAATAAAAATCTGCCTATAATAATCTATAACAGACCACTACAGTGGTTTTCACACAGGCTGTAGCGTTCTGATTGGTTGCGTTCGAGCCTGATTGTTTGGCTGTGTGATCATTTTGAATCACATTCTGATTGGTCCTATAAATTGGAATAATAATAATAATAATAATAATAATAATAATAATAATAATTATTATTATTATTATTATTATTATTATTATTATTATTTCCACTTATAGTTAAATATTAATAACAAGATATTTATATCACAAGAGGAAAACATTAAAACCACAACTGCTCTAGGACTTCTCATTGTATACACTATACTCATCTGTGGACGTGAAATTTATCATTGATTTAGCCAATGCTTGCAATGGTGTCAACAGCTGTACTGCCTATCTGTTAACAATTCCGACATTATCAAACCAATCATGGCCAAATATCAGCCACATGATGCAAATATATTTAGAAAATTACTCCAAACCAGTCCAATTGAACAGAAATCACACAATTCATTACGTCAAATGAGGTGCCCCAAACACGGTGGATAAAAATACCTTACAGTTCAGTTTGATGCAATTGGGTTTTTTTTGGTATAACCTCAAGACTGGCTTGACCCAAAAAAGCTTGTTAATCGTCTAAAGCAAGAACCTTTGATAAATAAATATAATAGATTTAGCAAGAATAATCATTCTCTGCAATAAACAGCAATTGAAGGTAACCATAACATAGATACAATACAATACAAGATCACTCTATTAAACTAATCAGTGTTTATTCTAGACCCCTTGACATTGGGGGGTTATTTTGAAATGTTTGGGGGACAAGGTTTGAGTTTCAAAATGCAAGGTCAACACAGAATAAACACTGCATAATAATAATAATAATACACGATTTAATGTTAACACTGGAGATGATAGACCTGGAAATTCTAATCCAATGATGAGAAAATAAAGAGGCCAGCATAGCATAGCAATGGGGGGGAGGTGGTGTATGATATATAATACCCCCAAAATCAGTGTACAGATATAATACAGTATATATATAACATAACATATATATATAACCTATATATACACAGTAATATATATATATATATATATATATATATACATTATATATAATATCTGTAACAATATATACCCCAAATTTATACCCCCCCCCTCCACATCAAATTCCTGACTACACCTCTGAAAGAGGCTCCAGTGTCATTTTAATGCACTCTATGTACTGCAACTATTAGAAATATGCAGACCGACCTTACTTCTTCATCAGGCAACAAAGTTTGTTGACTCTGCCATCATAAGGAAGAGAAAACAAAGTTTGCTTGAAGCAAGAAGTTTGACTCTGAAAGCTTTCTGGAGTTGCCAATAATTATTATTTCACTAAGGCATTCAACCATCCAAGTACTGCCGGTTGCAATGGGCATAGCAAGGTCACAGGTTTAAGAAATTCAATCCAAGCGCAGCCACTTGCTTGGCAAATTCTGGATAAGTTATTTTCCCATTAAACCCTCAAGAAGTTTGACCCTTCTGTCACTTTTGAAAAAGCTTTGTCTTTTTGGCCAGTCCCGAGTTGGAATGCTGTATATTAACTGTATTAACACAGCGTTTTTGTCAATCGCCATTATTAACAGGTTGAATACCATCACAATAAGGATCCATGGCTTCAACCATCCAAGTACACTGGATTAGGGCGGTATGTTCAGAGTGTTAACGTGAAACTTCACATACTCTTACAAACAAATTTCTCGTAAAACCAGCAAAGTTTAAAGTTTATATGTACATTTAGGGTGGTTCCAGGATTTCTTGGAGGATGATTCGGATGTCATGTTGGAGATTTAAGAAAAATCAATAAACTTTGTCGAAAAGACAAATTTTCCCTACCGAAAAATAGGTCGATAAACAAAGATGCCGTCCGCAGGATTCGCACTTTTTTACTAGACCTTTGGCAAATTCTGGATAAGTTATTTTCCCATTAGCTGCTTATTCTGTTTCAACAAAATATATCTTTCATCATAGAAATTTCTCTTAGCAGTAGTATTTTACTCAACAAATCTGAGCCATTGAAAATATCCTAAAAGAGCAATAAAAGTTGAAAGAATGAATTACATTATATAACTTATAAAAGGGGGAATTAAGAAGTAGAAAATGTTAAACGCTCGCACAATCTAGAATTTTCAGTGTTAATGCAATCTATAACTCAACTTCAATATGGGGCTGTCCATTAATTATGTCAACAATTTAGGGGGGAGGGGTTTGAAAAAGTTTGACAGTTGTTGACAGGGAGAGGGGGTCAAGAGAAGTTGACGTCAACTATCAAAAATAAGAATTTTCATGGAATACTACTTATTACAATGGAAAAAAGCATGGCAAAAAAGGTCACCACCACCACATTTTGACACTCAATGAACAAAACAGGGAAAAAATGGTCATCACCGCAAAAATAATAACCTTATTATTGGGACCTGTCATTGATCTTGGGGGGGGGGGTCCAAAATTGTTGACATAATTATAGGGGGGGTAACTGAAAGTTGACAGTTGTTGACAAGGGGGGAGGGAGTCAAAAATTGCCCAAAAATTTTTGACATAATTAATGGACAGCCCCTATCTACAATTCTACATTGAGTAAATGATTAAATCTGATGACAATTTTTATAAAATCGAACATGAATATCTATAAAAAGACTCTTGTTTTCAGTTATTTTAGTCAACCAAAAGTCCAAATTTTAACAATTGGTTGCCAAATTTATGGCATTAGTTGTGCAGGAGTGATTGGCTGGTTGGTCGAAAGTTATTCAAGTCTTTCAAAAACATCGGTGCTACTCAACTGTACAATGTCCAGCCATACTGATACAGGGTCCCTTAAAAACAAAATTGCTTAAATTTACTACGAAATATCTGCAGTCAAAAAAGTCTGAAAAGAAGAAAAAGAAGATTCAGGCTTTCATGAAACAGAAAATTGCTGATTCTGATAATTAACCAAAGGAAAGACAATTATTCTTTACTTCAGAACTTCAACACCGCTGAGCAGTGCTGGAGTAACCTACCATAGTCACTCAATAAAAAATACATGGTTTAGGTAATCAAATAGCTGTCAATTCATGAGTGCATTGCAATTTTTCAAAGAGAGAGAGAGAGACAGACAGACAAAGACAGACAGAGAGGCAGAGACAGACACAAACTGGAGGGTGTCCAGGGTTTTCTTTTAATGAAGGTTGATCTGAGTGAAATCAAAGGCCTGTCTGTGAGCACCCCCCACCTTCTCCGCAGACGCCCGCAGTGTAACTTTTACAGTACGCAAAGCCAACTTAAAGCATTATTCATGCACACATAAACAACTGGTTAGGCCGTTCCTAACCTTCAGATCCCACTGCTGTTTACCTGCCCACATAGGTGTGACACATTATTATTCACGACAACACCTCCGACTTCAAAACAAATACCGTAGTCTAGGTGAGAAACCTTCTCAGCATGCTTAAAAGTTAAACAGTCATCGGATTACATCTTTTTTATGCTTTCCTCTTTGAAGCCTGCACATAATTGTCAACGCTTCTCAACAGTGTCACAACGGAGGGGGGGCAATAAAAATCTATTACTCCAAAGAAGTCACGATTATTACCGGTACTTTCACACGCCAAGTTATGATGCGATCAAAATAGCTTTCCTGAACGTAAATCTGTCTCCACTCTCCATCCATTCTCAGTATGTAACCAATCAAATTGAAACAATCAAAGTCTTTATTTTGTCGTTTTTTGCTGATGGCCGGTTTCTTGTTGGTTATCTCTTGTCCTTTGTGTTCCTCTTCTTTTCAGAACTTTGTCATCTTTGTCATCAGTGTCTCAATAATTGTTTCTCCTCACTTTTCTTCCGAATCTACATTCTGGTCATATACAGATGCTGGAATGATCAGCGTTTGGCATTTCTTCAGTCTGCACAAAGTTTTAATTATTACTATAGTATAGTTTCTGATAAATTTAGCAACAATGAAACTTTTACTATATAGGCCTACTAAGACCAAACAAATTTGTTCTGCCAGAAACTTCCAGTGTTGGAGTTGCCGGGGGGGGGGGGTTGAACCCCCCAGCTAACTTTGCAACCCTCCCAAAAATCACATATCAGGTACATGCAGTTTCTGTCATTCATTGAATTTCAGTCTTCAACCCCCCGCTCAAATTTCACAACTCCAACACTGGTAACTACCACAAAACTGATGGCAAACATTGAAATTCAATCACAACACAATGTTTCTATCGGTCTATTTGACACAAACAAGAGTTTGGTCTGTAAGTTTAACCTCATCATTGGCTGAGCTCGATCCCTAAGGGGCTGTCCATTAACTACATCAATGATTTTTGGGCAATTTTTGACCCCCTTCCTCACCCCTTGTCAACAACTGTCAAACTTTCAGTGGCCCCCTATAATTATGTCAAAAACTTTTTTGACCCTCTAAGATCAATACCCCGGGTCCCCGGGTCCCCATAAAAGGTTTAGAAGGTTATCTTTGTCTGCAGTGATGACTTCTTTACCCTAAAAATGTGGTGGCGATGACCTGTTTTGCTCTAAGGCTTTTTTCTGTTATAATAAATAGTATTCCATGAAATTTCCTATTTCTTGATTATTTGTAAAAAATGAAATTGTTGACGTCAACTTCTCTTGACCCCTCCCCTGTCAACAACTGTCAAACTTCTTCAAACCTCTCCCCCTATTTTGCTGATGTAATTAATGGACAGCCTCTAGTGGGGGTGGAGCATTTTGGCTTTTACGTATTCGATCCTCCACTGGAGGTCGAGAATTTTGAGTGAGAATAGTTTGACCCTCTGCCTTTTGGAAAAATCAAGTCAACTGACCTATGACTTGGGACCTAAACGCATAGAAATCATTCGAAAAAATATACAAAAAGCACGTATTTCTAAATTTCTCAAACTAATTCTAACAAAAAACCTTTGTGTGTGCGTGAAACGTCCATGAAAATAGCAAGTGTCAATAATGGTGTCACTCAGGGTTATTTCTAGGATTATCAATTGGGGAAGGGTCCCCTGCCAAAAAGTCTAACAAGCAAAAAAGTCATCTCATAGCTGAAATTGTGGGGGTGTCGGTCTCAAATTGGGGGTGGGGGTTGGAGGGGCCAGGCGGTATTAGGATTAGGGGGTGTAAAGTTTAAAAATATATCCCTGATCACACTGAGGCATGAGAGAGAGAGAGAGAGAGAGAGAGAGAGAGAGAGAGAGAGAGCGCGCAAAGAAGCAGCCGCTGCATACGACGTCTACTGTCTTGCGCGTTGAGTTCTTCTCGAGCCATACTTCTACTTCGTGCCTGGATCAGCATGATCGTTATTTTAAAAGTCCTTGATTTAAGCGGATAAACACATTGCGCGACTATATAGACGGAAGGAGTACGGTATGCGTAGGGCCTACCACACAGTACCTGCTCACGCTCTTCTGTCTCGTCGCCGGCGATGCTTTCGTCTCTTCTAGGGCGAGTCTCTCGGTCGGGAGTTTAAGATCCCCGACAATGATTCCTTTAGTCAACGAACAAACAAACGAACGAACGAACGGACGAAAAAGCCGGTCGCTCTCTCTCCCCCTCCCTCCCTCCTTCTCCTTCAACGTAGCCACTGCGATAACCTAGATGCAAAATGCTCCGGTAACAATATTCGCATAGACGGCGGCGGCGGTCGGCCGACCGGACTATAGCAGATAGGCCTGCAGAGGTGAGAAGTCTGCTGTGTCTCTAGTCTCTACACCTGCGTCCCAGCGCGCACTCTCTCGCTATCGCCAGCACGTGTGCGAAAGGCGCCTCTGTACGGCGGCATGCAATCTCCTTTCCCAGTGATTTCTTCAACCGGCTGGCTACTTGTAACTGCTATAAGCCTTCGCGAGCACACTATTTTAAAGGCAGGGCTAATACGGCCGTTCAGGGGCCGATGTAATTATCTAGCGCTGCATAAATATATTAGTGGCAAAAGTTGGGCTGACGATGCAGCTTGCCTATAGGTGTATGTGTATAAAACATCTGGACTCTACAGAGATACGGGAGCCATTATAGTCTATAGAAATGTATCGTCTGCACCATTTGCGACGCCGCCTGACTAATTATGAATTAATAGCCGTCTCTAATGGTCAAAGCAGCGATTGCCCCCTCCCCCATTGCTCTGGCAGTAGACAGTGTTTTTTCAACGGCGGATGCATCGGTAATTTCAATGACGTTTTTTCAGTCACGTGTTAATCATCCACAAGTCGGATTTAGGCCTATTATTGTCTAAATAGGACGCAAAAATCTAGACTAGCCTAGACCTGTAGCCGTAGGCAGTGTTATTTCTAGAATTTTGAATTTGGGGGTCGGGAAATATTGGGGGGGGGTCGTAAATTTTAAGTCTCTGCCAAAAAAGGCTGACAAGCAAAAAAGGTCACCTGACACTAAAACTGGGGGGTGTCCTTCTCCATTGTGGGGGGTGTTCTGACCTAATTAATATGCATTTTATACATACCATTGTCGCATTACCAATTTGGGGGGGGAGTGTCGACATCAAATTGGGGGTGTGGGGGGGTATAAAAAAATATCCTTGCCTGTAGTCTAATTTAACTGCTAGATTGTTGTCTACAGACCGCCGCAGTCCGATTTATCTCCTACCACTGGCACAGAAATTTGATGAAAAAGTGGGGAGTCCCCATTACCTTCCCACCTTTCTATGGTGGTCTTTCAAAAAAGTGGAGGTTCGGGCCTAGAGGCCTAATAGAAGTAGGCCTATGCCTGCTACTAGGTGGGAAGTTAGTAGAGTGGTAACAACGTTGGACGATGGAGCAGAAGGTCGCAGGTTCGAGACCCGCAGGAGCCCTAAGGTCGACTCAGCCTTCTTTCGCCAGATGGCAATGACATCTGCCTATAGGTGTAGTGGATAAAACATCTAGACTCTACAGCAGTTCTCAAACACGGCGTCGAATGACGATTTGCCAACCTTCAGAAATACTTGTCTCTTTTATTGTGATTGCGCAAAATTTATCATTTTAACATGTTAACAGGCTGACGAGAAAAAAGGTCATCAGCTCATTTTAAGATGTAAAAAAGGCCAAAAAAAAAGGTCGTCAAAAATCTTATTCTGCAGGGCCTGAATTTCTCTCGGGACCCTGGTTGGGGGTCGCCAATCATGGGAATTGAACTATTAAACAACAAATGGTTAGCCATTATAGATTAAATGTCAACCCCAACTGAGTAGCAGATTAATCCGCAGAGTAAACAGGCGCGGTGCTTGCATGAGAACATTGCCCTCGGTATCATGAAATTTGTACGTCCGAAAGGAAGCTAGAGTTTTCAGTCTCCTAACTTAACCCTAACCCTAGCCCATGCCATCGCTTGCTTCAATCCACACCAACTTATAAGTACATAAATAGACGTCTATTCGTGCCATTAATGCAAAATTTCATTAGAATCCATTTACTCGTTTTAGCAGTCTTCAAGACTATCAAATATTATAAATCTATTTAACCTTTTCAAGTAGGCTACTATCGTTTTTGTCTGGTCAATTCTGATGATTTTATTGGATTACATTGATGTCCACCGATTAGAATAGAAGGCAAGCCCCTAGGCCCTAGACATCGGCTCCACAGAGTAGAGGTCCGTGTATTGTTATTAACCTATAATAGTACAGTAGTATCTCGAATATAATTTATAATCGACATTCCTTGTTCAACGAGTCGACACACCGGACTATAGAAAGCCTCGTCTATATTGCATTGAAGTCGTTACCATCGGAATGTTAAGCAGCATTTATATTGGAGTTCTACGCGAGACGTCAAAGCCCCGACGGACAGAGCTTTCAATTCATTTCCCCAACAAAGACGGTACCCCCCGTCATTTGTTGTTATTGGGAAAGAACATTTTTAAATCTTGCCACAAGTACCAAAGGTCTTGTCATTTTCGATTTGACGCCGTCTAGGACTGACAGTTTGGATGAAAGAGCTTCACGTCAACAACTCATACCATTCGAGATGAACAGCCAGTGAGTGGCGCCTGTCCCAGCCAGAATGTAGGGGCTACGTTCTGCTTAAAATCATCACGACCACCGATCTGCCCGATTTAAGCCAACTACAGGCGTTCAAACAAACACCTGTGATTGACAGCTGTGGGACCAATGAAAAAAGCAAAATAGTGACAGAACAGAATTTGCATTTTAAGACACATTATATTTTCAATTTACTCACAATATTACAGGCATAACATCTCAAAGATCACAAAACAATGACTGCAAGACGTCGGGCCTACAGCACAATAATAATAATAATAATAATAATAATGAAATATTCCAATTTCAGTTTCATGCACCCACTAAATAATATCTCTCGTTAATTATTAAATGCTTCATCTCGTTAGTTCAGTATCATAAAAGGCCAACATTCTGAATCCGGTCTGCTTAAAAAAATAAGATTTACCGGCATTCCAGTGGTTCCCAAACTTTTTCAATCCATGGCTTTCCAGCCAAGATTTTTACAAGGATTCTCATCTCAAATCGTCGTCATATTTTCGACTTTTGCGCTCCTTCACACTCTTGTCTCTAGTTGATGAGTACATGTATATTTAAAAAACTTTGAAATTCGCGTGGAATGGGAAGTGGAAGTAGCTAGCTTCACATTGGGGCTAGACTGCTCCGTCACAAATAACATTATGACACTACAAAAGCATATCGGCCACAGACGTTTGGTATAAATTAATTATACTATATCATTATTATAGACTATAGATATCAGTGAATTGAAAAAATTATGATCGACTTGTGATTGATTTCACAGCTCCCCTGGAAAGAAGCCATGGTTCCCCAGGTTGCCACGGCCAACACCCTTGGGATCCACTGATTTCTACAAATTTGCATAGCAGAATGTCAAACTCAATAGAAACTGTTTAAATTTCCTATCCTAAATATATCAAGTCATAATTCTTCAGTTACATCACCGATACTGCAGTGTATGTTGCAAATCGGATACCTATGCAAGAGAAGATTTAGTTGTTCTGATAACATGATTAATCAATGTTATTGTAATGTTTAACTGCCTGCTTAAAGCCAGAAATATCACACAACACAGCAATAGAAATGTCATAGATCACATTAACCATTACTTCTTTCTAGTTTAATTTCCCATCAGGACAGAACATACAACAGAGAAAAAGACCAAGCGCGTGTAAACTCACACAAAGAGGTTTATACTTGTGGAGTATCTACAAAACTCTGCAAGAAACAATGTGCTAGTAAAATTAAGGAAAAATAATTAAAGAATCTTCACATTAAACCAAGCAGTCCTATCAAAATTATTGTACATTATGTATGCATATTGCATAACGTACCAATTGTGGCAATTTCGTTAGCACAAATCTCAAGTGCTACAGTAACCCACTTTAAATGATATCGATGAGGATTCATAGCGCCAATTGAAAAAAAAAAAAGACGCATTTGGCCTTCACAATTTTAAATAGCATTTTTAAAAAATGACCCGATAATATGATCAGATGCATCGCTAATCGGTCGACGGATTGTCCCGTTCCTCCGCGGAACACGATCGACCAGCCTAAGAGGACAAGACTGCCACAAAACGAATACTTCTGTCAGCCGCACGACAGGCTCATCGAAAGTGAAACAGCGGTGCGCAGAGCGAGGCGCTAGCCGGACTCCTTCGACGACGTCAGAAACGCCTCGGGACGTTTGTGATTTTCAAGTGCCTTCAGCGTCGAGCCGTCGTGTGGCAGTTCGGATTTACGGCGGAGCAGCGGCTTTTCCTTGCCGCTCTTTCGCTGAACCTAAAAGCACAAGACGTGGGAGAGATCCAATTCCTTCCTTGATTTGACACGGTTTTCTTCTCTTCATTTCTTCATTACCTTCCGTTTAACCATCTATCTAACCTGAATTCTAACCACAGGTACACTCGAAGAAAGATAACAAATGATTAAAAAGCTACCCAAACCAAAGACTTCTATTAAAACAACTTTATAACAATGATATACAACAACAACAAAAACAGCAACAACGATGACAACAACAACATATAAATAATTATGCTAAAACTATGCATATAAATTATAGAAAAAGAACCACTGTTACTTCTTAAAGTTTGTATATGAAAAGTATAAAAGAGCAAACCATAGAAATAGAGAATATTTGTCAATGTCAGTTAACCTCCTTTGCTTCCGCTTTTAGCTTTTCCATGTCAATGTCGGTGAGGTCGTCAGACGTCGCACCACTGACGCTGTCATCCGGCGACAGAAGCAATGGACCCTCTATTCCCTGTTTGAGGTGGAAAAATTCATACTAAAAAAAATCGAACAGAAACAACAAAGAAACAAATCAGTAGATAAGAAACCGAGTCAAACAGACACTGCAAGTCACTTTTAGAAGTGAAACTTAATGGCTACAAGATGCAATCTTGGCAAAACAATACAAAGCAATTCTATTTTGCCAAAGACTCACAAAATAATTGCAGTTTACCTTACAGTATGCTGTAGCACACAATTGAACGTCAAACTCAGGGCGCGATTTGTAGGGGAAGAGGGGGATTTCCCCCCCACTGCCCAACTGCATCCCCCTACTGCTACACTTCTCCAACAACTACACCCACCAAGCTCGACATATCCCCCCCCCCATTGCGCCAGGTCACAAATCGCACCCTCGTCAAACTGACAAGAAAACCGCACACAATTTCCTAACCTGTGAATTCCCTTTAGCAAGATTTAACACCTTCGTCCAGGCTTCTTCGCGATTCCTCAATCTCTCTTTATCCCTAAATTTTAACAATGTTCATTGCTGCTGCAAATGAATAGCACAAAATCATAACAATCTGCAATAAATCACATACAAAGAAACAAACACCAAACTGTTGAACTGGAACTCGTTCAATAACTTTCACATTTCATTTGGATGAATTTGCTTGCTGATATATTCTGCAAAATAGCAGCTGAGACATTGGTGCTTTAATAGTATCACAAAATAGTGCAACAACAACAACAACAACAACAACAAGTCGACACTGACGCCTGCTTCTTTGTTTTGTAAATCTGCGTGCATTCATCGAAAAGCCTCTGATTCATTTCCATGAAGAGCTTCAGTGCGTTGTAAATCAAGCCATGAATTGTTCTGAAAATTGCAAAGTAAAACAGAAAACTGTCAAAATGAAATCATCATCATCAATATGACATCACTGTTCTCATCAGTAAATCTTTCAGTAGCTTGTAACAGAAGGTAAAAAAATCAAACTCAATCAAATTTCATGTTGTAGTGCAGCAGCAGCAGCAACAACAACAGGAACAGAAGCAGCAGCAACTGAGACAGCTGGCAGCAGAAGTGAATTCCAGCAAAATATGGAATATATTTTTAAAAATCATAAACAACCGATCACAGACAGAATTCCTTAATTTTTATTTTTGCCAGCACAGCATAGACATCAGAGTCAGGAAATGAAAGTATAATTACTGAAAGAAAAGTGACAACAAAACTGCAATGTCACATTTACACTTGTCAGCTGTATAACAAAATTATACAAATTACACATTTCAAAAGTCATTTATATCATTTCAAAGGCAGTGACTTATGAACAACATCATTCCAGAATAGCAATGCTATTAAAAAAGGAAAATTCGGAGTCTCATCCGTTCTTGTGAAGAAACAAAACAAATACGTTATTGTAGAAAAATTCAATGATATCAGATGCTTTAATTACTTGTTCCAGTGTTCTTTGCTCTGATATAGTGCGGGAAATACAAGAGGAACTAGAGTTGAAGCATTTTCACTAATCAAACTGATAATCCAGTCATTGTTCCAGTAATAAAGCGCTCGTTCTGCCACCTGTACATCAATAGACATTACCCTAGCCACAGACCTGCCTTGAACAAACATACATCATTTGGCTCTGAATATGAGCTGAATATAAACTGCAGTTGATTGCCAGTAGCTGCTAGAAAACTTCTAAGTTTAAACATGTTTGTAAAGATCCAAAAATTTTATTCATCAGTTGAAACAAGAAACAAAAGAGGAAAAGGTCGATCTTTCTGCTTTTCAATGAAGCAAACATCCAAAAGAGAAACTGATATTCAGTACAATTCTAGAATGTATATAATCTTTTTATGTTCCAATTCTCATCAACATTAATTTATAACCAAACGATGTTTTAAAGCAAATGAATTACTAGCTTATACAGCTGGTATATTACAGTATGCTATGTTATTCAGACAATTTATACAACGCAATAATCAAAGCAAAGCGCTAAAGTCAAGAGCGCTTTACACTACACACAAGAACGAGATGTAAAATAAGTGTTTCTTGGCAAATAGATCAATATTTGACTTACTTGTCACAGTGCTAGGTAATGAGTTCCAGTTTGTCATAATCAGCAATATGTGGGGCAGGTCAATAATTATTTACCAAAAAGTCTATGAATATGATCAGATTTTCAATCATTCTCAAACATCGAATTGATTGTCTTGGTCTGCTGGAAGAAAGATAACATTGACATTTTGATACTAATAAACTGATTGATTGATTGATTGATTGATTGATTGATAACCTGAAAGTGTGAACTGGACACACATTTGGCCAACTGACGAAACAACGCGATCATGACTTTCTGGAACTCAGAAGGTTCTAAGACATCAAGGATCTCCTCCAATTCATTGAGAAACATAACCTAAACATCAAAACAAATAGCAAAAGTCTTTTTCTAAAATTCATTTTATCTTTGATAATGCATTTAAGCAAATTTTAAGATGCATGTTGCATGCCCAGTACATTTGAAAGGCCTTAAGCCATGTAACTGTCACTGATAAAACTAAATACAATGGTTTCATCAACAACACTTTTCTCTCTATACCAAGCTACTTTCTCAAGACACTTTTTATGCCAAGTGAACCAAATGTGATAAATAAATAATCCTCAGAAAGTTCAAAAGTCTTAAAAGTAATTTCTGAAATCATATTCTCATCATCTGATTTCTGGAAAAATTTTACAGTTTTTATACCAAAAATAACTCCAACTTTAAATGAATGTCACAACAAGTATAATGGCAACCAAAACTGTAACTGAAAACCATAACTGAAATTTGTCTGTTAAGTTGACATCAATTAGCATCACTCACTTCCTTAGGACTGTGCACCTTAGGCCAGAATTTGAGTAAACTGGACACAACCTAACAAACATAAACACAACTCCATACAACCTTAATAATAAACAGAATCCTCATCCAAATAATAATAATAATAATAATAATAATAATAATAATAATAATAATAATAATAATAATAATATTATTATTATTATTATTATTATTATTATTATTATTATTTACGACAATTTATATAGCACAGAAACATAGCTGGGCTAAAGTCAAGAGCGCTTTACATAATGATGTAATGGACCATTCATACAGCACTGCTTATAAGAAATACTTAGAGGGACCTCTTGTCAGACATCATTTGCACAAAATCAATCGAAAGTAAAGAAAATACCAAGGTACTGCTGAGCAACAGTAAATTCAGGCTGAACACATGTTTAAAATGAGACAACTTCTTTCAAATAACCATCGTGCAATTTTAAAATGACAACTGTCAAGCAAAATTTCACTAACATACAAATGGCTGCAATTATTATTATTGACAAGGTCAAAAATATTTTACAATTAGTCTCTGTACCCACAGGAGTCCTAAGGCTGACTCAGCCTTCACTCGCTAGAGAGCAGTGCAAAATGAGCTGCGGTGCTGAACACCACACACAGTCAAATAGGCAATGCTACAGAATATACATACACCAACCCCTGCATTCGTGGCGTTGCATGACTGGCCGAAGGGCTACAGAAACTGATTCTGGATACAAGTTCAGAAAGAACTTTTGACAGTTTAGATGTTGACGAATACCAAGAAAAATACTCACCGGCTCGGTCAATGAAGGATCCTTCTCGAGAAACTGTACGACGCAGTACGCAAGCTGCGGATGGTAGACGTTCAGTGTTTTAACTTTGTGCAAAGGCAGCAGCACCTTGAGAAGGAATACCTTGTGTTCTTCCTTGAGAGGCAACGCGAACCCGTTAATGATACTAAAAGCAAACGGACAGCAGATAAAAAAGCAGCCTGTAAAAACTATGGAAATGCCTCATTAAATAGTTTAAAGTAGTCCTTCCCGAGCTCTCGAGGCTAACCTCAAGACTTCTAGTGCAGCGCTGATCTCCGTTTCCATCGTCCAACGTCATGCCCTCATTAAATAGTTTATGATGTTTCAGACTTCACCCAATACCAGATGGCTCAGAAATACTGAGTTTAGATCACCAACATCTGACCTTCATTGACATGTCATCGCTGTCAAAGCACTTTTGATTTTGGTTTTTATGTTACAGTGCCTTATAAATTGTCCTGATGATGATGATGATGATGATGATCATAATAATAATAATAATAATAATAATAACAATAATAATAATAACTGCTGAATATAATTACCAACCAAAACAAATGAAAGCCTTAAGCACCATGCATGCAAAATCAATATGCAAAAAGAAATCACAACTGATATGCAGTTCAGTAGTGCCAATAGCTAATTGCTATAGTTGCAAAAACAAGCACAACAGTTTCTACAGCACTCAGGCATAAGACTTCAGGGCAGGTAGGGTAGACAGTCTCAACTCTTACCAAAGCTAAATAAGCAGGTGAAATGCTAGGCATAAAAACTTAATTTCATTTCAATTTCTCTAACTTAAAAGCACAGGATACACTGTTAAATCCAGGAAACTTGTTATAATTACTAATATACATAATTATTTACTTATAATTATCCTCAAATTATTTAATTATAATTATTCTCAAAAGCTTTCAAAGTCAGTATGTCTTAACCCTCAAACAGACAGATAACTCTGTAACTACATGCAATGTAACCAAGTATACTCAGTTCCGGGAGTTTAACGGTTAATGCATACGGAGCAGTCTATCCAAAGCATGTTCAGTAGATTTGTTTCTAAGCCATGCTAGACAACATGTTTTTACAATGGCTATTGCCAAAATAACAAATGACTGACTGATGACTAATTTAGTGCAATTGGTAACAAAGACATTCTGCCCCAAAGAAACAAATGCATATTCACAAGTTATGAATATTCAATCATAAGTTATGAATATTCACAACCAGTGTTTGGTTAGGCTTTGAAATGTACACAATTAGCAATAACTGTCAAATATCTACCAAATGTACTTTTAAAAATCTTACCTTCCTAAGATTTCCAAAAGCTCTGCAATCCCATTGTGCTTCTCAGTTTCATAAATAAACCTGAATTAAGTAAGAAACAAGAGAAAATTAAGTTAACAAATTTTTTAAAATATTATTTAACCATCTAAGTAAGCAAAAGAACATGAATTGTTAACATATAACAATAACAACAACAAAAACACACAGCATGTAAACTAAGTAACTAATAAATGCTATATTGTCTTTTGAAAAATTGTAGTTTTCTCTTATAAATCGAGCAATGGTCAATACATTTCAATACTCTAATGCCATAAAATACCATTTTTCTCATTAGCCACCATAAGAAAAATTTCATCAAAGAGCATCAACATATCTGCACTTATGACTGTCTCTTCTGCTTAAATCTCAAGTGCCAGCATCCATTCAAGACCAGTGTCATTTGCCCACACACACACACACACACACACACCCCTCCCCCACCCCTCCACACAGACATACAGACAGACATGCATGCGCACAACATTCACCACCTCCAATTATACCCGGACCCACTAGTCTTGAACATCAAGAAAGAACCTTGTTCTAAAATCTCATAAAGATTAACAATACAAAGCTCCAACTGATTTACAATGCTCTTGCTCCCGGTCAGACAAGGACCTCTAAATCCTTCAACAAATTACTAGTCTTTGCATCATTTGAACATCTCTTACAGTAGTTCATTATCTGTTTTCGCCACACATAAGCTTAAACAGCTACTGACCAATTAATACTAAGCCAAAGACGGTATCTTCAGTAACAGTAATTGTACTGTAAACTAAAATCAGAACTCATAAAAATCGTTTAGATGCCTCATGACCCTCATGTCTGTACAAGATAACCACAATAAAGTCAACCAAATTGCAAAATACTTCAAATAAAACCAGTAGCTCCAGCCCTCGGTGAGAAATTTGACCATGAAATTCTGAACATTGCTATCAAAATTTCCCAGGAAAATGTTGGCCATATTGCATCACACTAGAGGAGGTACAGGTCAACCAGACAGAATGTCTTATTACCCTCAAGTCTAGACTAAAAACACATTTATTCCTGGTTACATATCCTTGTTAGCCGGAAACAGGAAGTACGGACTGACCTCTGGATTTCAACCACGAACCACCGTGGACAAGATCTTGACTACGATTTTTTACCAAAGCGACCATCGACTGGTGCTGAATACAATACTGGCAATCTGGTCTGATCTATACCTGACACAATAGGAGGTTATTATATTTACCTGTAGAATATATTGTTGATCTGCTTTCTGATGTACGCTCTTAAACCGAGGAATTTGCCGTAAATCCTATGCAGAATCGTCTTAAGAAAATCTCTCTCTCTAGGATCTTCAGTGTCAAACAGTTCCAACAACTGCACAAAAATAAAAACAGAACAGAAATTTAACCCTTAAACCGCCGAAACCGACTATAATCGGTTACATTGCATATACACTGTAGTTACAAAGGATGAAAGTATAGAGAGGTTAAAGGGTTAACAACTGTGTGTAGCATTCAAACCACGAAATGACGCTATAGCTTACTGCACTGAACTAACTTGAGAGTCAAATGCAGACATGAAAAAAAGAAAGATGAAGAAATGTTTCGTGTAAATACAGAAGATAAATAACACATTTTATCGAAAATAGTTGTAACTTTATCAGCGGCACAATATTAGATATGACATTACAGCACCGAAGAAACAAGTCTTATAGTTTTACAAATTATTGAACAGAGTTGGAAATCAAATTCTAACTACAACTATGTCAGAATTGATTCAAGCCTCCTGGAATCTATCAACTTACTTGTAAAACAAACGCTTGGTCAATGTACTTCTTAGCCGAGTTGGCCTGGAAGTCCTGCGACTCGAGGAAACGAAGTAAGAATTCATAAACAAGCTAAAACAACACAAAGGCTTTTAACATTTTCAACAATGAACAGCTAATGAAAGCGTTAATTCCAAATTAATAAAACATAAACGATAACAATATCTACGTATCCTTCTTGAATCAGGCATAATCAGCAACACTGTTGTTATCGCTGTAATCACAGTTAAAGAACATTCAACAAGAGCAATTTCCAAAAATAGAACTAAAACAGCAAAAGAAAAATCCCAAATAAAAGAAATAATTAGCAAAATATTATTTATTCAGTTCAGATCCCAAGGGATTTCTTCACCTGAAGATGAGGCCAAGCAGCCTCCAGTGTCGGCTCATCTTCTTCGGGGTCAAATTCCGCGTTTGACAGGGCAGAACTTGGCGGCAAAGTGCGGAATGTATTAGCGGCAAACTAAGCCAAAAAGCATCATTTTAAAGACAACACTTGTCTCCATCACAATTAAAATAGGTATAAAACACACTCATATTAACTGTCTGATGCAAAATATGTACCTCTGTCTAAACAAGATTAAATACGCACAAAAATGATTTTGTAGAAAAAACCTCCCTCATCACTCACCAAATGAGTCAACACATCTGACCAATTTATGATGGTCATAACTTGTCTATATTAAACTTCAACAATGCATCTTCTTCAACCAGTAAAACAAGGCTTTTACTCAACAAACACTTAAAAAATCACTGGCCCTCATTAATTATATATACAGGGCGGTGCAAAAAAAACCAGACTATATGAAATGCAAACCTAAATGTGACTAGTCTGATTTTTTGCACCACCCTGTATAGAATCCCACATGACAATATAAGATAATTACATTTAGATTATCATCTTTGCACTCTGTCTGGCTACTAACCATTTGGACAGCCGCTGGATAGACATTGTCGGTTATCACGCCTCGATTGACGGTAACAAACTCGACAAGTTCGTTGAGAGCCGCTCGCTTGACCTCTTTGTACTTGAGGTCGCTAAGAGGGTCTTTGAGGAAGTCGAAGATGACCGCACCCTGGTCAATCTTCTGGATGAAAAGCTCCTCGCGCTCTGCAGGAGACAACACATCTAAAAGTAGAAAAATCCGCATTGAAGAAACGATTTCATAATTTTCTGCTCTTTCAACGACAACAATTTCACATTTAAACAAAAAAGAAAACAAACTCAATAAGAAGCGTCAGCAGTTCCCCACAGATTATTGACAATTTTACAGCATTCCTAGCAAATTAGAAATCTGAATAGAAGATAAAACAAGAATCACCAAAAGCACTCGGTACCTGCAACAAAAGCCATTCGACTACAAGAGAAGCCACCCATCAGGCCTTGCTTCCAGATCATAAGATAAAAAACTATTTCTATTCAGCCACTGGTACTCATATCACAAGCACACGCACTTGATAATTTTCATCGGCTATCAGTGGCTGAAATTAGGAATTTTTCACTAACCAGAGCTCGGATATTGTTCGGTTCAGGAATGGCAGAACAAATGAAAAGCAAAAAAGCAAATGCTCGTAATAACCCTTTAGCAGCGGTAGTTTCTGCAGCTCTCGGTTTCGACTGATGTTAAATCGTGAAGAGGTCTGTCTCTTTTCCGTCTTCAGCTTCAGCGTCTCTGGCAACGGGTTTATCCGGTTAATCTGTGTCGGCGGAGGATGCGATTCGGAACTAGCGGCTGGCTTTTCGGCCTTCTTTTTCTACAGCATTGAAGTTGAGAATTTCTATTTAAGGTGTTTAAAATTTAGGTATAATTAAACTTTAATATTTTATTTAGTAGCAAAAATATTAGCGCAAATGGGATAAAACTTCAGAAGGGTTACAGTAAACATGTCAACATAGCATATCAAAGTCTGTCTTGTCAAAAACAACATCCGACAATAATTTATAAATTTATAAATGTCGTGTTGTATTTCTGCAAAACAAAATAACCCAGTAAAATTTTAAATTTCCTTGACTTGAAAGAAAAGCACACTCACACACACACACGATTAGGGGGAACAAATTAAGCTTCAATACAAGCAAGTAATTCAATTGCAAACATTTTACTGCCTTGAACCAGGTGACATTTCATTGAATACATACACGGACTCCCCGTTCTACAGAGCCCTGTTCATGTGGTTTTGTGGTTTCCGTGGAAACGGCTGCCTTAACGAGTGCAGTTTCATGCGTGTGGACTATATTTTTAAGGTCCGCTACAGAAACTAATCTCAGTTAATACCAACATAATAGTGCAGAAGCCTCCGCTCTGTATTTTATGAACTTATAAACAACAGAAAAGACTGACTGTAAATTCAGAAAACAACATGGCGACCGTGCATCTGCGTGCATGCATGCGTGAAATGAACAATACGGTATGTCTCATAAACCCTAAACACTGAACACTTGTCATAGTAGCACCATCAAATGGCACTTTAATACCAACAAAATTTTTGATCTGGACTAGAATGCTTTCTGATGGACGACCGAACACTGGGAACAAATTGAACGACGCCCCGTTAAAGACTAAATTTTCACTTGCTGTGTAGGATGAATTCTGACCAACTTTCACAGTGGTTCACATCGGATACTTGAAGGAAAACATAAGTGAAAGACTTTTGCACAGTGGACATAAAACCAGCAAAACATACACTAAATCCATTCAGTAATCCTGATGTTACTGAAGTCTCACGTCATAAGACAAACACAATACAACATGGTCGCAACAGAATTCGCGGAGAATAACCAGCACAATCAGTAGTCCACAAGAACACAGAGTGAAAATCAATCAGGTTAATGAATCTAGGAGCCTTCTGAGTAGACAACATCTGTCAAAGGCAGCGAGAAACACAAGCACGGTCTCTAGACAAACAAGACCCAATCCAAGACTCCATCACACTCACATATGATTTTCAGTGCCGGCCCAAAATGGCTGCACTGTAATAGTCGAGTGGCAATCGGACGACAGAACGGAATCAGTTGAAAGAAACCCAATACCAGAAAATTCACTCAGTGATTCATATCCCACAAAAGTGTGGCGTGATTATGATGTAAAAAATTGGTAGAAGCAGCTGTTTGCAGTTGCTCATTATGCAACATTGATGACCACACTGTGTCAACCAATGCCAACAACGACAACTGCACAACCAAACAACAACAACACGAGGAGCAAATGCAGTCCGTTTCGTTGCACACCAGTCGACATAATTCAATATGTGTAGTATTGGTAAACAACAAACCATACATACCTTCAGACATAGACATGAAGCAGTGTACGCACAACTCCAATGGGTGACAAAAACATTCATTGGCCAGTGGCCATGCAGAGCAACACAGTAAACAAGCTGTAATGAACGATCACTGTATGTTGGGTGAAAGTATTTCATAGAGATGAAAGTGTTAGGACACCGACATAGAAATATGAAGACCGCTAAATTCTAAATTCGCTAATACCTATCTGCTGACCCATATGCAAATCTAGAATCAATGACATCATTTGCCATAAAATGCTCTGTATGTGTGTGTGTGTGTGTGTGTGTTCATGGATGTCTGTAATCGACAAATAACCAACAGAGTTAATACAATTCTACTGAGGCAACATGCTTTCATCCATGCTTCCAGCACGTTCTCATGCATAGAAATCCATTTAAATGCCACGTAAAAACGACCCTGTTGATTTATCTGTTTTAAGGGCCGTTCCACAACCAGCAATACAAACCATCGTTTAACTGAAAATCAAAAATAAATAGGCTCACATCAAACCAAATTACAGCCAGAAACTGATCAGTTCTATATTTTAGAACCCATTGTTATCACTGCTACTTTGCTACCACACAGCAAAGCAGTGCATGCACTATTAGTACCGTTCCCGGATATGTAAACACAAACGCATGTTTAAATTCTCGTTTCTTTTACCATATTTGCCGAATACATTAATACTAAACAAACTGCATCACCACAGGGATTGTAGATTCACACAAACATTTTTTTATTTTATTTTGGTTGTGCAGTCAGCATTCATCATTGGCTTTTCATTACATTTTATTGTTATATCACCTAAGATTTTAGATTTTATCAAAAATCAAAAATTATCTGAATCTAATAATGTGAATATAAACTTTTACATACTATATATATATATATATATATATATATATATATATATATATATATATATATATATATATATATATATGAGCTATGCACCACCAAAGTCTCTTTAATTTTAAAAAAATGGTGAATAGTTGAATTCAATTATCCATCATATACAAGTAATCAGCTTTTTCCCTGCTAAAACTCAATGTCAGATGTAAGGTATTCAACAAATTCTGGCTCCAAGCAAAAGTCAAGAGTGCATATTGGCAAAGGATTTCATAAGCTGCATCATACATATTCCTGACTGCATTATACCTGACAAAAGCCGAGAAAATATTTCAATTGCATTCGATTTTAAGAGAACTGTTTCTGCTACTCATATTCACATAACAACAAACAGCTTTTGAATATAATAAAATGATCCTGATTTTAACATAAGAGCAAACCGCGTTAAATTTTTTCAATTACTGTCAAAGCTTTGGCCTCATTGACTACCAATTTCTGTATTCTTTTCTGCTACATGGTTCAGACACACACACACACACACACACACACACACACACACACACACACACACACACACACACACACACACACACACACACACTTAATAACTACTGCCTTTCAAACATAAGCATTGAATCACAATTGACATTCGAGTTATGTCAAAAAACTTTGGTAATTGTTTGCATCCAGCTTGAATAGTAAAACAACTGGTATTTCCTAAAAACAAAATCATTACCGAAATCAACAACAGATGTTCAACATGTCCCATCAACATCACATTGATGAGAACCAGATGCAATAATAACAAAACAGATATCATTCATCAATAATGTGTCCTTCAAAACAACAAAAGCCCACACCTACTGTATCACACCAGAGTCGGAGTCTCTCTCCCCTCTCTCTTCTTAATTTTATAGATTACAAAATACATGATACAGCAATCAGGACACAGTGCTTGCCACAAAGTATCAGTCAAAATGCGGTAAAATCTGTCGAGATCAACTAACAAACTCTGGGGCTTCCAAATTCTACAAATTCCTTAGCATGATTCGAGTATAAAAAGGGAGATTCTACTAGAAATGGGCCACAGATACAAAAAAATTAAGCAGCCAGCAAAATTGCTGCTACTTTGGCTTTTTTCGACTACCTTGGCTTCGTTTTTCACAAAACTGGCGAGACCATTCACCTCTTATCCGGCCACTAAAGCCACTGAACAGCGAGCACTTGAGGAGTCTCTTCAGTTGCTAATCCATCAAATCACCTACTTGTCTAAAGCTGTACTGCTTAAGAAAAATTACACAAAGACAAGACTTCTGTTCTAGTACACACCAATGTCCAATTCTTAAAACACAGGCAGTCAGCTTACAATGCCACGACAACAGAAACGACAGCTATTTGCAGCCACACTTTTGCAGTTCATGTCAACTAAGGAAACAGAGTGCAAGCCAATGTTATAACAAGTGTGTCCAAAGATGCTTGAAAGCTTTCACAAGCTCAGAGTCACTCATACGTCACTTAACTATTCACATTATGTTTTCAACTAATTCACATTGCAAGATCCACTTCTCTGATCTTAAGGATGTACAGGTAATTGCATCAATCTTAGAGTTGAACATTCATAGTGACCCAACACTCTCTATAACATCTATTGACTCCATTCATTGATTTCCAACCATCATCTTGAAATTTCTTTATAAAACTAAGTCTAATTTTTGTGTGTAATGATTTCTAAACTCTTATTGTCTGTTAGTATAAATATACACAGAGCAACACAAATATTGTATTAAACACATTTCATAAATGTTCCTTATATGCAGGAACTGTCATCAAAGTATCAACATGTCAAGAAATGGAAATGGCAATACCATGTAAAGAAGACAATTTCAAATTAACATTCAAACCTGGCATTCATCATGCAACACAAAGGGGATAAACTAACACTGGACAAAATACCTGAATGATGCCCAATAGATGGTCACCCAACAGTAAAAGCAGTTGGTGTAAAAGATTTATCCCATCTAATGTATAACAGTGGCAGAAAAAAAGAAAAGCCAAACAGGGCAGACTCAACAAAGTTGAGGCAGACTGTAATGAATCAAATGAAAATCACAACTGTCTAAAGATAGCACTAATATCCTGCAACACAAAAGTAAAAAATACAATAGTGCAACAAAATATTAAGCATACAAATCATGAACTACAAAAACTTATAGACTTTTGGATCTAGATCTGACCAGGGGATCACGATAAAATATCACGATAGCAAACGATAAAATATAACCATGGGATCACGATTCTACGACCATCAACTGATACCGCGTGCATTACTAAAATGGCACAATAGAAGTTCTTCAGTTAGTAGCCAGAAATGATCAGTAACTACTTACGTCGTTCGGCGTATTATCTGGTCCGTCTTTCGTGTCCTTTCCGGCGCCGGATTTTGACGCCGACTTTTCTTTACTAGAACCCTACAAAAATCAAGAACAGAAAGTGTTCTTACGGTCAACCAGGAACACTGTCAAACGCCTCGATGGCGGCCACGGCACAGAGCCTGGCAACATGATCGTACGCGGAATACGACAGCAACCGCCCGGCGAACGGCCGGCGTCGAGCGATAGAAAACGTTCGCTACCTTGTCCTTCTTCGTCAGTTTCGGCATTCTGACGCTTTGGTAATCCGATTTTTAACCTAAAATTTGCGCAGACCCGACCGACATCAATCTCCACTCTAAACAAGGCTCGCCAAGAGTCGCCATTGGTCGGTCGGCGTCACGTGATCACCGTTGAGACTCTTACGTCTGACCATTAAATATATCTGGTTCCTTCTTCGGTAGCGGACTAATTTTTGTCAATTAAACAATTTTGGGCTTATTATACTATCGTAGGCCTATTGAGGTATATTTTGAAATCATTTAAACTAGTGCCGTTACTATCTTCTAATCCAATTCATTCCATTTATCTAGGGTTAGGGTTAGTGTTAGGGTTAGTGTTAGGGTTAGGGTTAGGGAGAAAAAGGAAAGAACGAAAGAAAGATCGAAAGAACGGGAAAAGAACGTTTTTAACGTTGGGGACATACAGCGCTCCAGACGTTGCGTGCCGCGGTGGGGCAATTCTTTTTGGCGCCAGGCGCCCCGGAAAAACGTGACGTTTGGTACATTGTCCCCGACGTACCCAACTCGTTTCTTGAACAGTGTCATATGCTGTGTCTTCGGTTTCAATCATACTGTTCTGTCACCGTATCATTTTGTTTGCACAGACACCCACTCCCCCACACAGTTGACAGTTTTAATTCAAACTAAGCTCAAAACTACCTTACTACAGTTACGCTAAAGGTGTATTTATGAAAACAGTGGTAACCTTAATTTTTTTTGTACTTTCGGCTTTCGCATCCTAAAGAACAACTCGCTTTGCTTTCTAGATAATGAAGCGGAGCCATTGACCTTTAGACCACAAGTAATAAGATTCAGGCTTGCAATTGGCCCAGTCATAAAGCATAAAGTCAGCAAATTATACAAACAGTAAGTTTGTACTGTACATTATACAAAACTCTATCACTGGACACTGCTGACTGGCCAGTGGTCCATCAGTGATCATTTGGAATGCAACTGCTTTTGAAATGGCATTCGTTTTTCGGATTTATGCAGTCGTCAGCGGCAGCACCGACAGAATAAGATTTTTGATGATTTTATTGCCACGCAGTCCGATGAATATGGAAGATGTTTTCCTAAGTGTTTACTAGCTCCGATCGTATTCGATTAAGAGATAATTGTACGAAAATTCGATCGCTCATCTTCGAATATCCGATCCCATTCTCCGCCACCGCTACCGCCGCTGGCGTCGGAGAAATGTCTTGGCTGCCGAGCGGACTGACTAGTCTGCCCGGTCAGATCACCAGCTTCACTAAGGAGGTGTTGTCCGAAGGGAGGGAGGAGGTCGACGGTACGGTTTTTACAAATGAAAATATTATTTATTTGATTTGGTGAACATTGGCGTCTTAAGTTGCAACATCGTAAAGCACACGCATATCCGAAGGGTTAAAATAGAGCACTCAAATGTTGTTACTATTGTTGTTATTATGTAATGCTATAACACCAGTTATAATACTCAGAATGTGGCAATCCATGGTACTCAAAATTTGTATGCAAAAGACCAGGTCATTCCAGATATCAGTGAGGGTAGGAAACAACAGCATATGTAGGAAAATCCAGAATAAATGACTCAAGATAACGTCCACATGCAAAGTAAAACTTTGACTAGTGATGTCGATTGATTGTAGAATTGATGCATTATCTACCGAATGCATAATCGATTCCAGAAACATAGTGGCACAGGCACTTATCCCAGAACCTATGTAGCAATATGACCTATGTAGCAATATACTATAGTATAGTAGGTAAATTGATTCCACCTTTCACAGAATCATGACCACCTCTTCTTCACCTCTTAGTTGCCGTCTTCATTACGTGAACAATTTTAATAATTTTACTGGGAGTTTAGCATCTGCCTACAAAGGAAATCTATAAAAGTTTGACTTGAAATCATGAAGCTTGCCACAAACGATAAAATATAACCAGTGGAAGATCAATGATATATAAAATATTCAAACCAAGATAGTTATTGTATGTGGTCGATTCTGTGATTATTATTTTGTTTGACTCTTGAAATTCACGTGCATTAGACAGGTGTGCTGCATTTTTAGATCATGCGACAGAATTGAGGATTACCAAGACGCGAAACAAGGAGCTTGAGCTTACATGTTCCACTCAGAAATCTGAGGTTAACTACCTGCTTGTGTTGCAAATGAAATTGAATCTAACTGTAATTGATTTTTAACAACTCAAAACATCCATTTCCATGCTAACAGTATTGATCAAATTTTGCTGGTTTTGATGCTCTGTTAGTATTTTAATTGTGGTGCTCTCATCAGGATAGAAAATATGTGAGGAGGTATTGCTGTTATGTTGCGACACTTGCAGAAGATTGTTTCGAATCTGAAATACCTATGCATACATTATTCTATCACCATGTTTAAACTCTTTGAAAATAATCTTATGCAAAAGATATACTATAGATATATTATTAAGATCAACCAGTGTAAGTGGGTCATACTGAGGTTAAGCCACGCCTCCAGTCATCAGTTAGTTAATTGTAGTCTTCAACAAAATTTTCATCAAGGGAACAAATGCAAGGGAAAACTGGAAGTTGAATAGATGACTATTGACAAAAAACTCCAGTTTCTGATTTCATTTATCAGGTTTGTTTGTGAATAAGCACTGGTTACTCAAGATTTCTGTAAAGTGAAAAGACGCCACTGGAAAAGTTAATATACATATAATATGATTTCTTGAAGAAGATGTGCAATGAATTCTGTGGTAATTTGTTGTTTTTAGTTGGATCGAATGAAGCCGTTCATCGACGAGCTGACGGTCAAGCTTCAGGCACAGGAATTGCAGATGCAGTCTCAAGTGAAAGAGTACAGAGTTGCCTTGGAAACGAAAGAGGTACTCGACATTGTCACACAGTAGTACACCTGGCGTGGACAAAATTAAATAGACTGTACAGCTTTGCTGTCGTACTGCAATGAACTTTTAAGATTTCGATGTCAATTTCTTTTCATGTCGGCATTCACTTAATGAACTGAGAATTTATGTACTTCACTGAAGGTAAATTTTTAGGTGGCTATTGAACCACTATTTTCATTTCTACGGAATCTGCTTTTGTTGATGTAATAGATTTAGTGTGCCTTTTCTCATTCGAGATATCTGTGCTATAAGGTGACCGAGCAATTCGGAGACGGACAATTCGGAGGGAAAATTTGGAGACGGACAATTCGGAGCAAAGAGAAAAAAGCAAAGTTTCACTGAGGTTAAATAAATGGGGTGACCGACATATGGGTTTCATCCGACATATGGGTTAGGGTTAGGTTTAGGGTAGTGTTATAAACATATAGACATATTTTTGAACTTTTACTTTTAAACTCAGTAAAACTTTGCTTTTTGCTCTTTGCTCCGAATTGTCTGTCTCCGAATCGTCCGCTCCGAATTGTCCGTCTCCGAATTGCCCTAGAACCGTGCTATGAATATTTGCTTGTTTTCTTTTGTAGAAAGACATTAAGCTACTGAAGCAGCAGAATGCCGACCTGCGTGAAAAGTTTTCCTCTTCGAGCGTTTCTGCTGTTGACCATACTCCGAGAGTTCTGCCGAAGGAAATAAAAGCGAGGAACAACAGAGATCTCCGTACGATTTGTTAATCAGTGTTCTGTTTGAAATTTCCATTGACATTTCATAAGCACCAGACAATAGAATTTGGTTTGAATTTTTTTTGTCCTTCGCAGAAACCTAATATTTTAATTATAAAATATTCTCATGTGTCACTTGCAAGGATTTTTTTACAAGGTTATCATTGACTTTAAATAAAGTGGTCTCGTTTTAATTTCATCGAGACGTGTTTGTTTTGTGTGTTCATGTATGAGTTGAAGCTGACTTTTATCTTCTGGCTTTTAAATTTTACTTCTAATGGCTTTGCATTCCATGATGGTGCTGATGACTATGATGAGGAGCCAGTTTGTTGTTCCAGTATTGTTTCACGCCATTTCGTGTGTTTTTATTACCGCAATTTTCTTCGTTTCAGTGTTTGGCGACGATGCTGATGATGATTTTCACGATGTCATCTCTGCCCAACATGAAATAAATCACCTTCGTAACGAGGTCAAACGCCTGGAGACTGAACTCGGACGTTGGCATCTTCATTCCTCCAGCAACCAAGTATGCCAGTCTTCCTACAGTTTCAAGTTTACTTGGTTACATGTTAAAGTCTCAATTTAGACATAGGATTTATTGGTGATCACTCTATTCTTTTGCATTTGAAGGTCTAAACTAAGGCCTCAGTCACTCATTCTGTGCGATTTTTGTGTTATTTCAGACAAACGATGAAGATATATCTTCAGTGGATGGTGGATCGCTTGTCCATCAGCTTCAGTCACGTATTAATGTAAATACTCTCTCTGTGTTTTGCTATTCTGTCATGTTACCATGAATTCTGTCTTGGATATGATAATAATTCTCCAGCACTGACTTATTTGAGGTTCAAAATATTATTACCTGACATGATCTTATCAGAAAATATATGGACTATGCTGTGCAGTATTAATAATGACAGTTATGCCCTGACTGGTATTTGTACATGCATTTGCATTGTGTTGCAATTCTGAACATTCCTATCGTAAAATGGCATCGTAGTTGAAGAATTAGTGACTGATTTCCATGTGCAATATTGCAGTGCACATTGTGTAATATTTTAAAAATGTTTTTAAAGTGAGGCGGTTTCAAGTCTTAAGATGCTATAGGAGAAATATTCTAAATATCTTAACTTTGTTGGATTCAGGTTTCTCAGAATCAGTGTTATAATTTGATTTTTTGATGCACAATGAGCTCACAGATCACAATACAATACAATCTTAGTCTAAGCTTCTTTGGTGCTATTATACCAATGCATGATGCATAGATGGTCATCGCTTCAAAGTGAAATTCAGTCTAAAATCATGTCTGTGGTAGTTCAGAGTTGAAAAGCAATAGGTCAGATCAGTGATTGGTTGATCTGGTGATTGAGTGATTGAGTTATGGATAGGATGCTAATTTGTATCCTTTAATTTTATACTATTTGAATTAATGATGTATTTATGCATATGTTTTCTTTATTGATATGCATATTAAAATGCCAAGGGTGAATGATTCTGCAGAAACTTTGTTAATCATTCATATTATGGTACTTTGTAATGCTAGATTTAGTGACGGTAGATTTTGTAGATTTTATGCCTGATGGTTTAGGATTTGCAGCAGCAACTGACGTTCGAAGTCGATCGTCACCAGCATGAGCTCTCGTCACTTCAGGATGCTCACCGACAGATGGTGTCAGCTCTGAAAAAGAGTCACAAGACTGTTGTCGATCAGCTTCAGCAGCAGCAGAAGCATGGACTGGCTGAGGCCTCATCAGGCAAGAATCATGATTGATGACAGGCATTGTTGTTATTATTATTATTATTATTATTATTATTATTATTATTATTATTATTATTATTATTATTATTATTATTATTATTATTATTATTATTATTATTATTATTATTATTACTATTACTATTACTATTACTTATTTATTATTATTATTATTATTATTATTACTATTACTATTATTATTATTATTATTATTATTATTATTTATTATTATTATTATAAGAACATTTCTAGAGTGCAAATATATGCAAAGCAGCAAATGTGCTAGCTAATTGTTATTTAATAGTTTTCATTTACTCTAATGGTTGATTTCTTGCTGGGTCAAAATGTATTTACCGACCTGTTTTCTTCAGTTCATCTGCTATTATACTGAGTAAATTGAGCGGCCATTTTCTTGAAGAAGTCTTAATAGTGGAATCACAAATGTGGTGTCAGTAATGGCTTTGCAGTACCCGGTAATCAGGTTTGACTGTAATTCAGTTTTGAATTTTGAGTTGGTATTTAATTTTCTGACTCGTGACTGTCTTTGAATTTTTGTTGTTTTGGCTTTAGCCGATGGCGTAAATATGCAAATTGTTGATTTGGAGAAGTTGAACAAAGAGCTAATGCTTGATCACGAGAAGGTATCAAAGCATATTCGGGAAGTTAATCAATATTGGACATGATTTTATGCTGTGCTTTATCAATGTATTTTTATATGTTTTAAGCCCGTCCCACATGTGAAATAAAACTGAAATAAAATTGAAACAAAACACAGACCAAATACATTGTTTTGTTTCAGTTTTGTTTCAGCGTTGGAAACAAAACAGAAGTTTTCAGCAGAAGTAAAGAGCCTAATGTTTGATCACGGCATGGTTGTTGCTATTCGCTGATTGGCTAAAACACTGAAACATTGAAACAAAGTTCAACATGAACTTTGTTTCAGGGTCCTGAAACATTTTGTTTCAATTTTATTTCAGTTTTATTTCACATGTTATCAAACAAAACATTTTGTTTTGTTTCATTTTTTTCATATTTCAGTTTTATTTCACATGTGGGACGGGCTTTAGCGTTGGGATCATGCTGCTATTTCCATGCCTGTTTTTCATTTTTGCCTAATTGTTTTATTCACTACTCTTGTTGCGTCTAATATTCATCTGCCAAAAGTTTCTCAGTTAATGAAGCTATTTATATATTTAGATATTATGGTAGCATTTTCAAACTAGCGTGCAAATGAATGGAACCAGCTATTTGTTTTTCATTCAGAGTGCCTTAACTTTAGATCGCTCTTTGCACATTTATATTCACTCTGCTTTGACTAATTCCAGAGCTTTATAAAACTAGCAGAACAGATTCTCGTAGCATATCTAGCATCTCTGTTCTGAATGGCTTGGTGTTTGCAGTTGCTGGAAGAAAGGAAGGCGGAACGGATGAAATTCGACGCTCTGCAGAGCGAATCATTAGCATCGTCAAATGAACGTTTGGAGTTAGTTCGCGAACTCGGCGAATGTAAATCGCGACTTCGACAGTTCGAGCAAGAGTTGAACCAACTGCACAGTATTGGTCAGCCATTTAGAGTTGTGCCTTCTTTCTGTTAATGTGCTGCATTATGTTTTTTGTGATTCCTGTTTAATTGCTATGTTGTTTCAACTTTTAATTCATGATATGTTTTATACTTGTGTCATAATGCATTCAGTATATTAGCTAAGTCTTGATTGCTCTTGTTGAATTATGCTATTATGTTGTGATCGTTAGTTTTAAAGTTCCTAAGTAAGTTTGACTCAGTTTTGATTTTTAGCATTAAATCTGTTGCAAGTGTAAATTTATTCATTTGCTACTTTCTACTATTGAGACCAGCTCCATGGAGGAAATTCCCCCTCTGGTAAATAGATCATCACATGATGTTGCATTATGTAAATGTATTTCTCACAATTATCTAAAATGACCAGTGGCAAATATTTGTTGTTTTGTCAATCTTTGCTGCTTACTACCAATAACTGTATGGATTTTGGATTTACCATTTGATGTGATGATCAAATGAAGGTCTCTCTCGTTCTGTGTTTTTGTCTTTGTCTGTACGTCCCTGTCTCTGTCTCTCTCTCTCCTCTCTCAGTATATACAATAATAATGAGGATGCCCTGATAAATGTCTACCAGTTTCTGAGTTGATTTAATTGCTGTTTTATGCTTTTCCAGGGATGTTGGATCCTCCAGCTGCATCCAGTGGGTGAGTAATCTATCACCATGGTTACTTAAGATTCTAAGTCTGTGTTTTAAATTAAGTCACAGTGGTTCTTGCAGAGGACAGATCATATTGAACCAGTCTAAATACAGTTATTGCTATGTTAAACATTTCTGGGGAATATTTCCATTTTCATATTTTGCAGTTATGTTTAGTTTACCAATTGACTTTTATGAAGCAGCATATAGTATTTATGTAAGCTGCTGGATTTCTTTATATTCTAGCATTATTATCCATTGGATGTTAAGTTATCGATTTTGACATGAAATTTTTGGCTTGATATGAATTTGGTGCATGGTTTGCATTTGATTTGTTTATCATGTTTGAAAGTTGAAACTTGTAATTTTATTAAATGTAGCATTTTCTTCTGATGTCCAGTGTCCAAAATAGGCAATTTGCAGTTTCGTTTAATTGTTCTGTCTGTCCTACAGGTTCATGTCGAGTACTCCTGTGGCGCCATCTAGAGCCAGGCTTCGTTCGAATGACCTCAGCTACACGGATGATTTGGCAGAATTCAAAGACTTAAGTGCTCAAAATCAGTTTTTGGATGAGCAGGTAGAAGAACCAGACTATCAAGTGCAGTATTAACAGTATAGCAGTGCTTAGTGCTGCTGCCCTGACTGGGATTTTTATATGCCTTTTTTGCTGAGTGTTGAGGGTTTTTTTGAATGTAGGTGTAGACACAGTTTGCTAGTCAGCCAAAAACTAAATGAAATCTCTGTTTACCTTGAAGAGCCATCTCATAACTCAACTGTTTAATATTAATGGTATGTATGGTGTGTGGATGGCTGCAATTATCAAGAAATTATTGCAGTTCATTAGGTTAGAATATGAACTTGGGATCAATGTTTTTTGTGCTGTTATGGATCAGAGTGCATATATCACTGAGATGAACAGTGCTTTCATGCAAGAAGTTAAATTTGATCATTTGTTGCTTTGAATTTTGGTGTCACGGAAGGATATTGAGAATCGGCTGGATGGACAAGGTAATAAACGACAGAGTCCTAGAAAGAAGAAAAACAACAGCAACATGGAAATGGGATATAAAAAGAAGAAAAATATCCTACGCTGGTCACGTCATGAGAGGTTCGGCCAGAGACCTACCACTGATAATAATGGAAGGTAGAATAGAAGGAACAAGGGGAAGGGGGCGACCGAGAAGAAGCTGGTTGGGCGACATCTTTGACTGGACAGACACAAAGAACTATGGAGCCCTAAAATGAGCGACAGAAGATAGAGAGAATTTTTGGAGGAGAATGACTGCCAAACCTCTGATAGAGGGCAACACTTAAAGAAGGACAATTGTTGCTTAAATGATTGAAGGGTTATTTAATGTAGCAGGTGCAACTGTGAGTGGCCAGACAAAATGTCCGCGGACAAAATGTCACGGACAAAATGTCACGGACAAAATGTCACGGACAAAATGTCACGGACAAAATGTCACGGACAACATGTCACGGTTTAGGGTTAGGGTTAGAGTTAGGGCTACATTTTGTCCCCATGACATTTTGTCTGTGACATTTTGTCTGCAGACATTTTGTCCTAGCACCCAACTGTGCTCTTGTGATATAATGCAATGCAACAGAATATATGTATAGTGCCTCCTCTTAACTCAGAAGTGCTCCCGCTTGTGCATGCACTCAGATGGCCTGGCAGGCAACTGTACGACCCAGCTGTGTGCTGCTTATTGTATACTTCTGCTGGGAGTTTATTAAAAGTCTGATTTATGGCAATTTTTAGGTGAGAACCTTGCAGAGTCAGATTGAGAAATACGAACAGGAGCTGGAGCAGTTCGAGCTAGTGAAGTCCGACTGGCAAATGGAGAAGCAGGCGCTCGAAGGGGTCCTGAAGAAACTCCGCCAAGAACTGAGAGAAAAAGAGGGGGAACTGTGCATCGTGCAGGCGCGCAAGGTATCCACGTCACTGTCGTCTAGGAAATCACGCCGTAGTAACCGGATCTTTTGTAGAAGAGGCGCGTTTCCCCGTAGTTAGAAATTGTGATTTCTTAGAATTGGTTTCCTAATTATTTACTATTGCTTTGTGATCTTGTTTTTATTTTATATTTTATTTATTTTTTTACATTTTATGAGCTGCTTCGTGTTTGAGTTCTGAGTGAGTGTTTTTACCTGCAATATTTTCTTTGTTTTGTAACCTTTGAATCTCATTAATTGAAATTATGGTTACCATAAGTTTGATGCGCTTTGCTTTCTAGGCACATAATTGCTTTCATTTACTTTTAAGATTCCCAGATCATTTCTATGTAACTCTCCTTATTTTGCATTATCATTATATCTCAGATAAGTTTTTTTTCCTGTATTTTAAGTTTTGACCATTTGGTTTTTATATTTTGCTTGAGATTTTGACATCTTTCAGGAAATCGCTTTCTAGCTTTATCTTTTCATCAATTAGTGAATGAAGTGGATATTAAATAAAAGTACAAACTTTACTTCTGGCATTGGCCTAATGTTTCTATTCTACTGTATTATGTTCTTGATTTGATATCGATGCCAGGATGAATCCACTGATTCCACGAAGCAGGCTTTTTCTGTGGACAATCGAGAGAAGGTAACCGCATTTGAAAGTTGGAATGATTATTAACGGCTGTTTCCGTTGTAACTTATGTTTTGCAATAGCTATGCTCAGGATTTTTCTTGACACTAACGAACAGCCTTTTTTCAGAAAGTTGATTATGCATCGTCAGTGTTTACTCGACATTTTGTTTCGATGAAGCTGAAGATGAGTCCATAAGTTGCATGTCTTTGCATGTGGATTGAATATAAATGTGACTGGGTTGTTATCGCTCAAATTGTCTCAGCACTGAAACAGATTTCTCTGCTGTTTTATAAAACCTCGGATTCTTAGTATTAAAATAGCAGGTTTGATTGAGTCTTCTAACAATGTTTTGTGCTCACGCAGTCCACTACCGGATAAGTTACATAAATCTTAACTTTTGATAATAATAATAATAATAATAATAATAATAATAATAATAATAATAACAATAACAATAATAACAATAACAATAATAATAATAATAACATAATAATAATAATAATATTGGGACCAGTAGTTCATGTGAATGAAGTGATTTATAGCATGGTAATAGTTGTAGTCTCTGTGCTTTCGCTTACTTCTGAGATTAGTGAGTTCAGTGCTGCTAAGTACATTGCTATTTTCTCTTGATCATCTTCTGCTTTGCTTTCTTGGTTTGATAGAATTAACAATTGAGAGTTAATGCGTTTTAACTAACACATTGACCTGTCTGTTGCAAATATTGCTTGCATCATTTCTTGAAAATGCATGCAGTTCTAGTCGATTTTGGGCAAAATTGTAGTTGACAGAACCATAACATAAGGCTACACAGGCTATGGTCATTCTTATTATTTTTATTTTATTTGAATCGAGCAGGCTTTAGTTACTCTGTATAATACTGCCAAAGAAGACATTCTGTTTTTGGAAGTTAGATTTGAAAACTTTGTCTTAGCTACAGAAATTTTCAAAGTTTAAACAATGTTTTCAACATTTAATGTATGATATTTTGAAATGGCGATCGGTTTGAGATTGACTTAATTAATTCAGCGTGTTTGCAATGAAACGTCATACCTGGCTAAATGGGAAACTCTTTTATGACGTGTTTTTATTAAATTGTCTGAAATTGCAGCAGATCTGTCAGGCAAAATTTTGTTGTATGACTGTTTCTGAAATTTCTTTTCTTGTGAGTGAGATGAATCTGTTAGGATTAACCTTGACACTCCGGCTCTTTGTTGGGTCAATGCGGTGAGCAGGCCCTGCCTTATCTCAGATTTACTGGCAGTGTACTGCAACTGCCACCATTGCTGGTTATTGCAAATCTCTCCAATCAAATCAGTGAACTGAGTGCTACACAACCTCCCTCAGCTCAAATTTCCTTTGGCAGTAGTTTCATACCGCTTTCACACTTACTAAGAAATAGTTTCATTATAATTTCTATTTTCTACCATATTCAACAATTAACTACGTCGTGAATAGTTGAGGAGGAGTAATCAGCCAATATGTAATTGGTGCATGTCTAATATTAACATATCAATGGATTGGCTTGTAGTCTTTCTGGTGATTTTTTTCTACTTTGAAGTGTTTGTGAAAGAAGACCCACAACTGTTCTGTAATGTTGCATTTTTGATGAGTTAAGACCATGAGGTCTTCTTCTGATGACTTTTTTTGTATTGCTTTTTGTACTGGCAGTTTTGCAATGTAAAATAGGTAAATATGCCGTTTAACTCTCGTAGTGGATTAGTAAACTGTCAGATCATATTGCCTGATTTATTTGACAGTTTAAACAGTCTGAGCCAGGAGTTTTGGTTTTATGATGGCAGGGTTTATTGGAGACCAAGCAGCATGTTGATGTAGATCAAATGACCGGTGATAAGGAGCGCTTTGATTCACAGTGCAATGATGAGAATGATGATGATGACGATGACGATGATGATAATGATGATATAAAAGTTCATGCACAGAAGCTTGACCAGCAGGTGGACTTGTTGGCCAAAGAAAATGCTCACTTGGAGGCTGAAACAGATAGGCTTGAACTTGATAAGGTTTGCTTTTACTAATGCCTTATGTTTCTACTTCTGTGCTGTTGTTTGGTAATTAATTAACAATCTTGCATGTTGTATTTCCTGAATTGTAAGTTGCAAGTTGTCCATGACTGCATACATATCTACATATTTGTTTATATTGAAATATAAAGATATGTAAATTTCTCTAGCCTTGAACTGGATGAGAGTTAACCACAAAATTTTTCTGTCTCCTGAGTTTTTCTAACAGAAACCCCTTAGGAACAACATACTGAGGGTGTGTGGTGTGTGTGTGTGTGTGTGTGTAATCTTTTGGATGGAAAATATGGAAAGGTTGTAAAACCTTGAAGTTTAATTCCCAATGTTGCATGTGACTTGTGCTTAAACTTCATTGTGTCAAATCTGATGAATTTTTAAATTTTCTTCATTTCTGTTTACTGCTTTGGCATCTTTGCATTCCAATCTGTATTTACAAAGCATGCTGTATTATTTACAGAGGAGAGTTCAAACGTAACAAAAATTACATAAATATGTAAATTTAACGTATACTTTGTTTCTTTTATGCTTTTGACCAAGATTATATTATTTTAATAAACTGCAACTTATTCATTGGGAAATACAGTGAATCTGACTAACGGTTAATGTTTACTTACTTACTAACTTGTTTCCAATTGTTTTACTTTTTACTGCATCTGTTGCTATTGCTGACTTTATTTAAGGTTATTTCAAAAGCTGTTTGCAAAATACACATTATGTACAAAATAGTAAAAACGCACATTTGATTACATTTGCCATCGAGTTATGTTTCAAATGCCTATTTTAACGGGGTAGATTTGTATTTATGTCTGCTTATGTTTTAGTGATTGTAATTTTTGAGTAGTCAGGTAGTTGTTCTAATGTTTAGGAACAGTTGATGGCTGAACTGGAGCATGAACGTCAAATGGTGAAGAATCTAAACATGGAACTGGAAGCTGTGATAGGTGTGTTTTGTAGCTGCGCGCTTTATTTCCGAGCTTAATTTTCATTGTATCCTTAACTCCTTAACCGTGTATTTAACTGTAACTCAATGTAAAATGGACGGATATATCCGGGATCCCCAGTTAAGGGGTTAAGTCACATTTCTGTGATTATGAATAGGATTCCTTTAGCTTTAGGTCCTTAAGTTGTGACCTGAATGAACTTTACCCTTGTCTTGTGTAGTTTTTTTACAGTGGTTCTCACACAGGGCAGTCCCTACTGAACCACTTTAAACCTTGTTATATTATATATTATATTATTATATTATTTCATCTGCTTTCTGTTTCTGCTGATGTGAAATGATCAAAGGATAGATTTCACTTATGGTATTTAGGTCAGTTTTAGAACTGAATAACTGAAACATCTTTCGTTGCCCAGGTTGGAATAAAATTTAAAACTTTTGTGCATTTTATGTTTCATCATGTCTGCACTCCATCTCCCTACCTGTAACCATCTCTCCCTGCCCCCTCTTATAGAGCCTGTTGATTCCACAGGCATCTTTTAGAATGACAGTGTACAGCATATGCTTAATGATTGGCTGTGAGTTTCATAATTAATTTATTCTAAAACATTGTCTGGCCTGAGTTTCCGAATGCTGTGTTTAATGTGTTATTTAAGTGGGTCATACGACATAGGCTTGCACTTGTATTTTCAAAGCATCTAAATCTCAGTTTTTTCCTAGTTAGCCAGACTTCTCTTGTTGAAAATTTCAATAATTCTTATCTAAATTGTTTCTTTGCCGAAAATATTATTGATCCGATATTGTGCTGTGCAATTTTTCTCTCAGATTCGACCAATCACATACATGAAGAGTTGAAAGCAGAACTGGTGCAGAAATCCAATGATCTTGCAGCTATGGAAAGCCAGCTCAACGCCAGAGAGTCGCAAATTAGTGAACTAACAAGTCTGTTGAATCAAGCAACGTCGGAAAATAAAGCTGCGGGGAGCGGAGAATCAGGTCCTGCTGATGTCGAAAAATCGAATGAACTACAAATTCAGGTAGCCAACTTGAAGAAAGAAGTAAAGAAACTTAGCTGGAGAGGGATGCTCTTCAGAAAGACAGAAGGCTGGAATTGGAATTGCTGTTAGTGGAGAAAAACTCCCTGGAAGAGAGCTTAGTGGAATTGGATTCCAGTCACCAGGAGGCCATGAGTCAGATCGTCAAGTCTCGAGCGGAAGTAATCCAGGCAAACGAAGCCTTAAAGCGAGAGATTGTGCAGTTGGAGAAACGCTTTACCGATGAGGAGAAGCTGATGGTTGGGAAAATCGAAGAGCACGAAAAAGAGTTAAGTAAGTATGTAGAAGGGGATGCTGCTTTGAGGACCAGAACCGGTGAATTGGAAGCCGAAAATGTAAGAGTGAAAGAAGAACTTAAGAGAAATGTTGATTCTGTAAACGAGTTGCGTTCACAAACAGTCCAGCTCAGAGAAAGCTGCCTCTCAGGACGCCGAAATAACGAGACTTGCGAGCGAGTCTGAGCGACTGAGACTGGAAAATAAAGAGCTGCTCAGAATGGCGAAGCCCGTTGAGACAGATAGCAGAGCAGGAGAGTCCGACTTCTTGCGTTCCAATGAGGATCAAACTGAGCAACTGCGCAGAGAGCTCGAGTCTTCTCGGCTGGACGTCGTCTCCCTTACAAAAGACTTGAATGATGCAAAGAACAGTCTTGCCACAAGCGAAAGACAAGTAAAACAATTAACAAACGATCTTGAAATGCAGAGATCAAGAAATTCGCCAAATCTAGACGGTAGAACTTTGGAGTCTAACCAATTACAACTCCAGTTCAATGACTTAGAACAGCGTTTTAACGAGCAGAAGGTTTTGCTTCAATGCACAGAAAGTGCAAACAAAGAACACGTCCAGATCCAGAAGCAACTTGAAGATGAAATAAACCGGCTTACTAGGCAAGCAGAGGATTTCAATACATCGTCCGGTGATATGGAATCGGTTGTAAAGCTCTATGAAGCAGAAGTAGAGAGATTGTTGGCAGTGGAGGAGGAACACCTTAATCTGAGTTCGCGTTATAAAGATCTTGAAACCGAAATGGAGAAACTGAGGAAAATGGCAACAATGGAGATGAAGGAAGAGGTTTCTGAGAAAAACGCGGGCATTGAATTGAGCAAACACAACGATATTGTTGAAGACTACAAAAACATTGTGAATACATTGGAGAACAGAATTCAGTCGTTGGAATCTGAAGTTGCTCTACTAAGGGAAACAAATGTTAGCATTTTTACTATTTCATTTTTTCTTTGTTTGCAATATTTTTAATTATGCATAATTCAACATCATATTGTCACATCGATGTTCAAATATATCTAAACCAATATATGACCTTCCATATTCTAAGACAAGGGAATGCTCTTAGTTGAATATCTGCATAAAGTCGCAGTTGAATAACGCTGGGCACTAAGTTAATTATTTAGCACCTTTCTGACAGTATGTTTTGTTGATCTCATTGTGACTTTATTACAAATGACACATCGGAGTTGTGTGATTATTATTATTATACTATACAATGCAGCTGTGGAAACACCCAAATAGCTGTCTATTTGATGGACTTCACATTACATTGTGTCATAGACCTCATAATGTAGGGAGCTTCCATATTTTTGAAATGTCCAATGGTAGTCATTTCTCTCAAGCGAATCTCTTTAAAGAACCATATGTAGTAACGTTACACAAGTTATTTCAGCTGATGGTACTAGTTTAGAATTTTTGTATTTAAGTCATGATTTTGTTGAAACTATGATGGCACGTTTATTTTATTAGATTGTATTTTCTGTAAGTCGGTACCTAATTCTACATATTTTGAATTATGTGCTTTCTTTCAAGGAAATGAAACGTTTTGTGGAAGGCAGCGAGATGCTTGACGGGGAGGCTAACGGTTCAGAGATCATACACAGTAACGTAAACAGCGTCGGCGATTGTAAGAATTTTGAGGTCGGCAAGCAGAACTCGGACGTGTGGAAATCGTCGTCCGACGAGGACATCGGCCGGCTGAAGAAGACCGTTTCGCAGCAGGAGGATCTGATCAAGACCCTGAACAGTAAATATTCCTCGATGCTTCGTCTTCTCGAGGACCGGTCGTTGTCGGCGCACGGCAGCACGGTCCTCGCCGACTTCCACCGGCTCGAGAGCGAGGTCCACGTCCTGCGGACCGAGAAGGAGCACATGATGTTGATTCTGAGCGAGAAGACGAGAGAGGCGAGCTCCCTGAAGGGCGAGGTCCATCACCTCATGAGCGTCGTTTCAGCAGGAAAGAGCGCGCTCGCCAAGCTCCAGCAGGACACTCAGGACATGGTTAGGAATCACGAAACGAGTAATGTAGATATGAAAAAGGAGGCTATTAAAAAATTATCGCAGCTTGTTCAAGATCGGGATATCGAAATTGAAGCGCTTAAAGAAAAGAATTCTACTTTATTGCAGGTGAATATTAAACTTAGCAGGCAAATAGTAAATGGTAGCAATAGTCCTTTGCAAATTTCATTTTAAAATTCAAAAATTGGCCTTTTAGACACGTTTAATTGCATTGGGGGTTATTTTTTCTTTTGCCATGAACTAAGAAATTAAGCTAATCAGTAAGGTTTTGTAATTTGTGAATTTAATTGTGAATTTAATTAAGTGAATATCTCATTTCAATTTATGTGATGTTACCTATTTTGTTTAAGAATTAGACTTAGTTAGAATTATGGTGCTTGAGAGTTTTGCTCATTAGGGTCCATCTATATAGTACATATGCGATGAGGGGAGGGGTTGGATTTAGGAGATTTTGCGTATGTACGGTTTGCAAACAGGGGAGGGGTTGAAAATATGCCTTTTTGCATGTGTACTATTTGAATGAGTCCTTATGCAATGGTGCTGTTGTGCCTGTTTTGTTAGGTTCTACAAAGCTCTTCACCAGATGCTGCAACTCGTGAGCTGTCGTCATTAATCGAAGAGAGAGACAATCTTCAGAGACAGGTGGCTGCCTATCAGAACGACAGAGAGCAGATCATCAGCACGCTTCAAGTGAAGCACCAGGAAAGCGTTTTCTACTATGCGGAAATCGAGCGGCTCAGTTCGTTTGTCTCAGAGTTGACAGAACAGAAGGAAAGACTGGAGCGAAACCTTTCGAATTTGACGTCACAGTACGAGGACAAACAGAAGTCGCTCGTTAAGGCGCTTAACGACTTTTCCAACTATAAACAGAAGTTCTTTGAAGTGGAAAGACGTTACAACGAATTGCAGGAGAGACTTAAATGCGAAAACGGAAATTCAGACGTTGATGCGGGAAAACAGACCGGTGGTTCGTTATCATATCATCAGCCAATGGCGCTAGACGTTGAAACAATGAAGCAGGATTACGAGAAGCTGTTGACGGAGCAAAACAGTCAAATTCTTGATCTTGGAAAGCGTCTTGCTGAGCTGGAACAACTTCTGCGTGAAAAAGAACGACACGTGAGCTCAAAAGAACAAGAGTTGTCCGCTCTGTCCGTTAAGCTTCACCTTTCGGAGGCAAACATCTCGGCAAAGGATTCGGAACTGAACAGCGCTCAGAAGCAGTGCGAGAATCTTACGTTTCAGCTTCAGGGCGTGACCAACGAACGCGCCGAGCTGACCGGCGAGCTCGACGAATTGCGCAGACGCTGCGAAAGTCTTTCCTCCGACGTCCAGCTGACGCGACAGACGAACAACGCCATGACGGTAAGCCTGAGCAACAAGGATCTCGAGATAAATACTCTGCAGGAAAAGGTGCTTTCCTTAGACAGCATCGTTCAACAGCGCAGTGAGGACTCGGCCAGTGGCGACAATGCCCAGTTGGAGCATCTGGTGAAAGAGGTCGAGACGTTGAGAAGTCACGGACTGTTGTTGCAGCAGGATAGAGATCATCTTTACCTCGCGATTCTTCAGTTCCAGGCAGAAAACACGGAACTTAAAACCGAGGTACGCAAATGACGCCAGGTTTCATATAATAATTATTTATGTCATTTATACAGGAAAACTAATATCCAGAATTGAACTTGGTGCTGTCGGTCAGAGTTGTCTCTCTGATTTGCAATTTTTACTTGATAGTTTCCAGTAATTACTTTGGATCGCATTGAGGAAAAACTCTGTCAAATTTTTATCTTCAGTTTTTCTTTAGATTTGAATATTACTAATAATAGCTGCATTAATAATAATAATAATAATAATAATAATAATAATAATAATAATAATAATAATAATAATAATAATTGTGCACTTCTATAGAACAAGATCTAATAATTATAAAGGTTTCAGTCAATGGTACTCCAAATCCATCTGCAAAAAGACCAGGTTATCCAGAGATAAGTCAGCAGAATTTTAAAATAACTTCGTCTTTAGGGAGTATGTAGTTGCATTGTAGCTTAAAGAATATAGCTTCGGAAATAGAATAGAATGTAGCTTCATGCCTACAACCTGAAATTGGCTACTACCTGATTGTTTTGTTTTTGTTTTTACAAAGCAGGGGCTTAGAATGATAAGTATGTTTTCAGTTGATGTGTGTGTTGCATTTATCCTAAAAGCTGCAGCGTCTTAGAGAGAAGGAGCAGCGTCTTGCGAAGGAATGCGATCGTCTTCGCGGCCATCTGCTGGTCATAGAAGAGGGACATACGCGCGAAGCAATTGAATCCGAGGAAAGGGAAAAGGATCTGAGGAATCGACTGGCTACAGTGGAAGAGAAGGCGCTGTCGTCCAGCGCAGCGGTAGTTAATGCCAGGTAGAGTAGAGCCGTCCAGCACGAAATCGGTTTTCGTGTCGAATGCCCGCACTCTTTTCGAGCATCGATACGTTGTCTGTTATACTGTTTGAAATTACCGGTACAGCTCTTACGGTAATTTTGATGAAATGCCGAGAATTTTTCCGCGCACACTTTTGAATTACGCCTAAGATTACGCCCTCTTTGACTTTTGTGGTGCCAAAAAAAATTTTGATTACATGTTCTTGAATGCCAATGAGACATTTCTTATGCTTTAGGTCTGACGCAAGTCGACAGCTGGATAACCTTCAGATTCAGCTGCACACAATTGCTGAACAGAGAGACAATGCACTTCTTCAGCTTGCCAATGCACAGGAAACGATCAGCAGCTATGCAAACTCGCTGACTAACCTCCAGATGGTCCTAGAGCAATTCCAGGCCGGTAGGTTTTGGCTATTTCACCTACGAATTTATAAAGATGTAAATTTTAAAGTAATCTAGGGCTCATCCATATAGTACATATGCAAAAAAGCATATTTTCACCTCCTCTCTCCCATTTGCACACCGTACATATGCAAAATCTACATCCAACCCCCTCAGTGCATACGTACTATATGGATTGCACCCCTATTTAGCATATTTGTGATTGTATAATGTCTCCTGTGATGCTTTACAACAAAATATTTCCTGACATTAATGTCAACTGAAAACTGGGAAAATTTTTAGAAATCTATTAAAACGAGCAGTATGAAAGTCATTGTTGTGCACAGAAATACTAGAAAACTGTTTAATCGATGATTTCTTTTATGCCATTTATTTGCTCTTCCGGTTCAACTTTTCCCCATGTTTCAGTATGTCCTGGTCTTTTTCTATCCAGAGAGGCACAGCCATCAAGTGGCTGAAGTGGAGCACTACAAGAAAGCTGTGGATGCAGAACGAGCTGAAAACAAACGACTCCAGTCACAGTTAGATCAGATAGAGGTAAATAATAATGAAAATATAATAAATAATTCTACTTAATTTTGAAGCGCAGTAACACTGAAGCAGACGGTGTTATCGCTTTCTTTGCCACTGTGTTGTTGTAATTTTGAGCCAACACTTTAAGTGAAGATGCTGGAAGATGCTTTTCAGTGGGGAATTATTTTCTCATTTGTTTAAGTAACTGATGAAAAGTGAGAAATTTACTGCAGGCTTGAAGTTGTAAACTTGTAGGGCCGACGAGAGGGGGGGCAGGGGGTACATTTTTACCCGGGCCTGGCGATATGCTTGACAGCATTTATTTCATATGAGGATAAAGGAGAACCTTTTTTTGCTTGTCAAGATTTTTTTGAAGTTCTCAATATTTGTCCCCCGGCCCGTATTTTCTCTCGACGGCCCTGTACACTTGTACACTTTTTGTCATTTTATGTGATTTGGAATCAGAAACAATTGGAGGAGACAGTGGAAGCTCTGGGTGCAGCTGAACGACTGAGTGAGCAGATTGATAGAAAGGAAAGCATGATAGCAGCACTACGAGAAGAAGGTTTGTTAGATACCATGTTTTCATGCATATAGTGCGCGTGTTATACAGGGTTTTACCAAATGTGCACCCCCTCTGCATGCTATACTCAAAGGCATGCTATACAAATATTTTTTTACAAGTTGCTGACTTTGTAATTTATCTAGCAACTGTGTAATATAAATTTTTACTCAATTATCTGTTATAGTTTTTGTTACTTCATTGTTCTTGTTATCAAAAAATTCAAAATTATTTAGACATTGTCTGGCTTTTGTGAAATCTAGATATTTTTATTCTGTTTCGGCCTTTTAGCAAGTCATTAAAACTATTTTACTTATGAGCATTATAATGTTTGCTAATCCAGTTATTAATAGAATATAAAAAGGCTTTATCAAACTGTTGTTTAAAATGGTTGGTTTTTACTAGTCTTGGTTAGGTAGGTGAAAATGTTATGTTGTTTGGCAGTTGTTCTCCGTGAAAATGAATTGAGCAAGGTTGAAATGGAATTGAAAAATGTCACCAGCAGTGTTGAAGCCAAAGTCGATAAGTGAGTGAAAGCTTATAGAATCTTATTTCTAAATTATTTATATAAAAGTCTTCTATTAATACATGCCAAGCTGTCTGGTCTGGGTTGTTTCAATAAGAGTTATTATGGTCATTGTTATTTCATCACACTTTAAATGCACTCTTGTTATAATTGCTATAATAGATGACGTTCATAGGACTCCTGTTAAATTGAACTCATTGATAGTGGACTGTGGACTTGAAGGCCAAGATCTTCAGATCCTTTTATGTCCATTATAATTGAGCTCTGGCTTTGTTGTGCAGCTGTTATGGAAGCATTTCAAATTTTAGAACAAGTTTTATATTTTATAACATAGAGTGGGTTATTAAAATTTAAGCAAATAAATTTTGTATGGATATCAAATACTACTAAGTTTTGTAGAATATAATCATCTCAAAAAATTCATAGACTCGAAAGGCTCACATGGTTACTTTTAGAGTGATTGTGAAAAACCTGCTCCGTGGCTATTTTCACGCTCCAACATCGAAACGCACAGAGGCTTTGCAAGTCATTGGACAGATATTGAGTTTTACAAAAGAAGAAATGAAAGAGGTGAGATTTCACAATTAGAACAATGGTATTTCAGCACATCATTTGCTGTCAGTCAACCACCTACTGCATAGCATAAACCTATTAATATATTTACATGTTTTGTATTATTTTATTTAAGTCTTAATTTTTTGAACTTGTGTTTAAATACTGTAAACTGCAAATTCACAAAAGACACAAATAGTTTGTTATCATACATGTTTTGATGTTTTGTCAAACTTTGCCACAGATAATACAGTTGATTATATGCTGGTTATGAAAATATGCTTGTGGATATTTATTATGATGCTTGTTTTATAATTAACAGTGCAAACTAAGAAATAAGTTCAACATTTAAGCCACTTAGCAGCATGTTTGTCTTGTTCTATAGATTACTGGAGATAGTTATGGGACCAGCAGTTGGATAGGTGGATTTTTCAGGAAGACGCCACCCCCTCTAACAAAGTCTTCCCAAAGTCACACGCAAAGTCTGAATGAGGTTAGTTTCAGGACATGAATATTATAACATAAAGTCTCATACAATTACGCAGTTGTACGCATTGTGCTGATCTAGTGAGGCACAGCACATCTTTGTAGAATCGCGTGGCTTTCAAAGTCACTGGTGTAACACCCAATAATTTTATCCTTTGTTTGCTTCAGTGTATATGGTTCAGTGGGATACAGTAATTCAATTTTGTGCAAACAAGCATTACAATGCAGGCGTTCCTGTATTACTATCCGTACACGTGGTATAGAGCAGCGGTGTTGTGAGTTTTCAAATTTTAAGCATCTTTCTGACTATATGCAATCATGCACAGAATTTTAAGGTTGTGATAAAATGTGTAGTGTTTTCTTTTTTAGTCGTTCTCACAGTTGTTTGTGAAATTCCTCGAACAAGAATCTGCACCCCACCAGCAGATGCGCCTACCGGCCGAACTCATGGTGAAGGAACAGCAGGAAAGACGTCAGCAGCAGCAGCAGCAGCAGCCGCTGGCATTTAACCCGTTTTCCGCTACAGTCGATCCCGCTATGCCTTTGACGCTGCCTGCTCTCAGCGACAAAACGTACCAGTCACCGCTGCTGTCCGGGGCAAGTGCAGGGGGCAGTTCTTCACAGTTGCTCTTAGGCCCAGCCTCGTCACAGCGCCTCCCAATTTTTGCGCCAGCCGCCACACGGGCAGACACCCCAGTCCAGGGAATGACCTCGTCATCCCAAGGAAGAGACGCCGGTGTGACGAGCTCTGGACATTCGACCCCTTCTGGTTCGGGGTCCATCCTACGGGACATATTACAACAGCGATGATATCTATGTGATCAAGACTACATTCCGGAAACAGTTGTATATTAGGAACTAACTCATAATGTCTGTAATATCTGTAAATATTATATGCTGCTTATAATAATTACCAAAGGAAAAAGTTATTCTTTAGTTATTTAACTCTTAGTAAATGAACCATAATGTACAGGCATCTTCCTCAATAGATGCAAACAACATTATATCTGTTTTAATTTAACAATAAAGCAACTACAAAATTATAGAAAAGGTTAAGAATCTGAATTTTTGGCGATGATTTTACTTTTTAATTAAAAAACTTCTTGTATTTGATCCTACATACAAACCGCTTACAGATGACTGCTTGACAATACAACTTGTGATACAGTCATGAACACTATTAGAGCTAAACTATATACATCGTTCAATAAACAAACTGAACACCAGTTAACTTGTAGAAGCAGTATGTTATTGTGTAGCACACGAATGTTAATAGGATGCAAATAGATGAAGTAGACAGTAGTTTGGATGATTTATGGTAGATGTCCTGCCTCGTGGCAGGACTTGCAGCAGAAGATGCTAAAGTATGGATGACGGCACAGCTGGGCTTCGATTATCAACTGGCAGTTGGCGTACCATGGCTTATCCACGCAGGTTTTGGGAAGTGGTACGGCTGCAAAGAAAAAAGTGCACCCGTGAATTCAGCTGTACAGTTTTAACTGGAATTCATTAAATGAGAAAGTCAACTTTCGGGGGAGAGAGGTGTATTCTAAATTTGGTACAGACAAGGATTCTGATGTAAGCGTGTTTGGAAAGCAAATCTTTTGTCCTCACCTAGTTATTTTATTAACTCATAGTTAGTGCCTGGTAGGGTCAGAATTAAGATAACGGAGTAAATCAACTAAAAGCCAGTCTGTTAAAACCGTCTGGTAATTGATGCATTTTAAAAGCATTTATATTATTACTAGTCAAAATTCTATTTTATAAACCAAAACTAAAGAGTTTTATGTGATGTGGTTAGTCAGCAACCTCGGCCATGGTAGAAGCTTTATGTTTTGTAGCTTTAGAATTTATCACTTATTCAGTATTCAGCTTTGCACAATTCAATTGGGTGCTTGCTGTAAGGGGAGGCAACAAAAGAAAGGCTGCAAGCCACTCTCATTCAGGCATTACCTTGCTAAATAAGGGGAGCATATGGTCACCTTTTACAGGCATTAATTAGGCCAGTGATTGAAATTGAAAATTTTACTTACCTTGAATACTGATTGAAACTGGAGATGAAGTTACAGTTTCTCTGATGGTCTTTCTTCCTCCTTTGCACCTGTATTCGCCTGCATCATCTATGGTGACCCGTTCTAAGACCAGAACATTAGACGATGACGCCTGCTTAAACTTTTCTGAATTGCGCAGATCGAGTTCTTCTCCATCTTTGTACCACAAGATGTTCACATCTGCAATTTCTGTTCCGGTCGTTTCACACGTAAGATTCACCTCTTCTCCCACGCGATACGATTCTCGTCCTGTTGTCACTTTCAGAGTAAATGTACCTGCATCAACATCATTCACAATGTGAAAATCTTATTCGTACAAAAATACATATCAACTGTTTAACAAAAATACATGTATGCGCAATGCCTCTTTCAGTCGGTAGTCTTTTCAGCTTTGTCACAAATAGTCCTGAATATTGATACATAAAAAATGGCCTAACCTGTTCAAGAATTCATTAGCACAAGAATTATGCTTCAAATTCAGATTAATTCAAGCACAAAAGCACTTAAATTGACCCCAAGCAGTATCTAAATTGGCGATGGTACAGCATATAATGTCTTGAGTTTGTAGTCATAGCACAAACAAACAACAAATGCAAAATCTTATTTAATAATGAAAAGCTCGATGCCAACAAACCGATTACTTTAAGAATGAATTGCTTTCTATCTCTCGAAGAAAACAGGCCAGATATGCCATTGTAGACTTCGCAGGAATAGACGGCAGAGTCCTCCGGCTGAAGATTGCTGATTCTGAGCGTTGTGCGTTGAAGATCTGCTTTTGCTGAGGTGCCAATGATAAAACGGTTGTCAGAAGGACTCAATCTGTTTCCATCGATCAGCCAAACCACTTCTGGACGTGGAATGCCAACAAAATTGCACTCCAGTTCAGTTGACGTGTTCGCACTGGCCAGAATTTCATCTGCACTGCCATTCTGTACTGATGCAGACACTTGTAAAAAAAGAAAGTCAACATATCAAAATCAATGCCATAACTTGCACAAACGCTGCAACTGGTTATGATGTTCAGTTATAATTACATGCATCATCATCAACAACAACATCATCTACTGATAAGACAAACAGATAAATTATTTCCAAAGAAGGCTTTGCCAAAGATTTTCTTGTGGCCTTTAATATAATAATAATGTTTAAAATGGTTCAGTAGGGTCTGCCCTGTGTGAGAACCACTGTTAAAATAATTTTCACAATAAAACATTCCTCTAAAAACAAATATTACATTTTTTTAGTAAATGAAAACAAACTCGTCAAAATAAAACCTTTAAAAATAAAAAATGTCTATTTTCAGTATTTTTCTTGTCATAAATGAAGAAATGAATTACAGGCAACCCTGATTATTTGCACCAACAAGCTAACTAGCTAACCACAGCTACATTTCCTTTTAAAGTTTGAAAGAGTAATCCACTAGATTCTTAATACCATAGACTTCAAGATAGATGGGCACTGTGTGGAGGCCATTGTAATGTGTATAGTTTCCGGCATCGAGGACTTGGACATCTGAAATCTCAAGAGACCCATCAGGCAGAAGATGAAAGCGACTGCCATCTTGTTCCCTGCCATCTTGGATAATTATCTGTCTAGACAGTCAAGCAACGCTTTCAAGAAACTTCAAACAATCGTTCTACGAGAACGTTACAGAAGTCATGTGAAAATATGGGTTATTGCACGTGCACCATAAATGCATATAATACTGGTAACTTGCGAATCCAAAAAGAAAATATGCCACAATTTTCCAACCCTATGAAATCCTTATGACCTAAGAAATGCCATGGACATAATTTCGATCAAATGTACTTCAGTGTCAAGCAGCCAAAGCCAACAACAGATGTCTACCACATTATCATAATGACAATTTACAGAAGATCTGATTTGCACAGATGAATATTAACAGCAAGCATTCTCTTGTCACCAATTCAACTCATGGCTTCATTACATAATACAAGTTCTATCTTTGCTGCCAACATGATTTTTCTAGAGCAAAATAAAACCTCACAAACTTCGACACTCTAAGCCAAGTAAGCCTAATGATCTTACTTATCTAAGAGAGAATTTCACAAGCCTCTGCAAAAATTGAGTACTGAGAAAACGTATCCAGACAATCACAGATAAAGATAGTCGACAAGCAAAATTGTCAGCAAAAATATTTGGACAATTAATATAATCTACACTACTTTTCAGTTAACAATCTATTTATCACCTAGTTTTGTCACTTAGAGAACACCTGATTAATTAGAAAATTTCTGCAGATCCCATTAAGCAAGAGAAAAATTCTTACCCATTTTTGTACCATACGACATTGGACATAAGTGATGGCCCTCTATAAGGCAATACAATGGTTCTACTTGCAACTACTTGTATTGCCTGAGAAGCCACAACATGAGGCATTTCCAGAGCTGTTCCTAGAAATACAACGTAAAAAGACTTATTTCACACTTGCATCATTTTCATTTTAATGGTGACAAATTGTACAGGTAATTCACAAATAAGTGACCAATATTTCTATGTAGGACTCTTACTTATTCATCCAACTGTCTCATAAAACAACTAAAACCTGTGGTTCTAAATTTAATCAGCAGTCTAACTAATTGTCAATGATCACATTCTTTTGAGTTAATTAAGTGATGGTGTAGCAATGCATAAACACAAGGTGAATTTGAGCCTTTGCAATAATATATTGGACAACAAGTACAGTATGTTGGTAGAGTGTATATTTGGATATACAAGGTAAAGAGGTATGAATAGTGTTAAACTGCCATGCTGCTTTCATTCATCAAAGCAAGAGTAACCATAAAACCACTGCAACCTTGCTGCAGCCTTCAAAAGCACATTTAGCAATATGCTTCGTTAAAACAATTTCTCTTCAAATCTAAGACTTTCAGACAAAGTCCTATGTTTTGTTCACACATTTAGCACAATTTAATCTATATCAAATCAACAACTGAAAGATCAGTCTCTCCAACTAACTTGACCGATCTGTTACGTCTGATGATACAACTGAATCCACTTGATCAGGAATGCTGGAAATATGGCGTACTTCAGCCGGTTCAACCTGATCTTGGCCGACGTGTTCCGAAGCGCGATACTCGTCGTCGTGTCTTGTGTCGTGAAAATCTGCTCGCAGACATTCAGATTCGCATTCTCCTTCGGACGAAAACCGATTTCCATTGCCACCGCATCCGCTGTACATGAAACGATCGCACGACCGAGAAACAGGCTCAAAGTACCAGGCGACAACATAGTCACTGCAAGTACCCGGGTCCTTTGACAAGGCACAGATATCTGTGTGGCGAAAATACAGACCATTTAGAGAAACCCAGCTACTAGTCTTTAATAATTATAGCCAACTAGTGCACAATAATAATAATAATTATACTGCAGATGTCTACCTTGATCAATTACGTCAAGGACTCTCGGTGTGCTTAACGATGCCACGTGGAACGGTGGCTCCGATGCCTCTGCGGCAGGATGCCAGTAGTCGGTTTCGGATGGCGCCTGAGGAGGTTCGCCAGGATATCCACAATGGCTCATGCACTCCTCTTGCGTCATGAAACGATTGGCGTTCCCTTCGCAACCTCCGTAGGCAAAATAAATACAACGGGCTTTTGCGCTGTCGTAATACCATCGTCCTAACGATTTGCGACATGGTCCAGGCTCAACAGACAGCAGACAGACATCTAAGAGGATACAACAAAAGAAAAGCATAAATACTACATATAAAACCTATCACAGTAATCCCAATTATAAATCCTCAGAATTAACTGACTCTGAAATTAAGCACCATTTACCACGTAATGCCAAATTACACACCATTTACCAGCTACTATTGCGCTGCTTTCCAAGGCGCTATAGAAATCCACGCGATTTTACTTACTTACTTACTTACTTAAAGCTAATATTCAATTGTCTAGAGAATTTTCAAAATTTAATTTGCACTAAAACCAAACACTGACCTTTCTTTAAACGCATGCTTACTGTCGATCAGTGATTACCTGGCAAATCAATTTTACAAGCTCCTCTATAAAATTTGTCAAATTGTAAGAAATACCACTAATATAGACCAGTATCAGTGGCACCCGGTGTTGGAGAGACAGCAGGGACAGGTAAATTGGTTGCTTCAACGACGAACGTCCCTCTCTGGCATTTCTTTTCACACTCTTCCAGCGTCGGGAAATTATTTCCATTTCCATCACATCCCCCGTAATAGAATTGTCGACACCGACTTGATTCTCCGTCAAAGTAGTAGTGAATTACGTAATCCTGACAGGGTCCCTCCGACTTTGGCAACTGACAGACATCTAGCAAACCAAAAACAAGTATTGCTGATATTTCATGGTTGTCAACGTGCCTTAAGTCGTTCACAAAGTGAAGAATTGTTAAAAGCAGGCCGATTCAGAGGTCAGTGAGGTCGCTACTCAGTGGCTAGGGTCAGATTTCAACATGCTATCTGAAATTTTCGTGGCAAGAATCCAACAACCACTACTCCACTGCACCCACTAACCGAAAAACAATTAAGAAAACTAAAAGTTTTCATTTAAAATACGCAGCAGAATGTGGACCAGCGAAGAACAGAACAGAATTACTAAAATTGTGTCCGAGCCAAACGCATACTAATGAAATCACTTTCAGCTGTTGTCTTGAGTTACAAGCATTTGCAGAATGCACTAATAAACTATTGATTTTCAAAAGGTGACAAGATTTCAGTGAAATTGCAAATTGAAACAGATGCCACCCTTTGGCATGCCTACCAATTGGGGTCTTTGCTCTACACGCATTTCTGCAGTCCAACTGCGATTCAAAACGATTTTCGTTTCCCCCGCAACCTCCATACACAAACTGCTTGCAGAATCCATCCGTTGGATCGTGATGCCATCGCTCAAAGTATCCTCGACACCGACCGACCTCAGCAGGCAGTGAACAAATATCTGTGAAGAAACAGTCGTCTGTCTTAATGCAAAAATTCACTCACTCACACATCACTTAAAAATATTACATGTATCGGTGCAGCTGAATTTCACGAGCTACAAGAGTATTATTATAACAACTAATGTGAAATAATCAGTGTTTTTTTCGAGGAAAAAAGGGTTTGGGAACTCATTTCACATCTGCTTTGTCATAGGAAGCATACCATAGATAATAGTATAGAATAACAGTACTCGGTATATTTATATAGTCAATGTAGCTCGTTATTTTTAAACTGTTCCCGTGCGTTCCCACTGAAAAACTATTGATTGCAAGTAAAACACGGATTATTGCATATCGATATAAACAAATCTGGCAAAAAATGGTGTGGGAATGCCATTCCCGTGCGTTACCACTGAAAAAAACACTGGATATAATTAATGCAGCTTGATCTGACATTAAAAATTTCAAGACAAGAATGAATTATACAACACGCACTGTAAACTTTAATATCACTGCAGGACCAGTGACATAAAAATTCACAAAAAAATTAAACAAATTACTTAAAATATAATGTCCATGCTAACCAAATGAACTTTGCTTGAGAGGTCTTTCACAGATATTTCTGCATTCGTCTCTTGATAGAAATCTGTTTGCATTTCCTTGGCATCCACCGTAAGTAGATGATTCGCATCGACTCGAAACGGAGTTAAAATACCACACGAGTGATTTTGTGTCACAAGGTCCAGCATCAAAATCCAACTTGCAAACTGTAGAAGAAAATAAAAACAATAATTCCGTTCAAAGCAATTCTAATCATCGTTTTCAAGTAAACACATTTGCATTTTCAATATAAACGCTCAACAAAACAGCATACTTTCTTCTCACACAGGACAGATCCTACTGAACCACTCTAAACCTAATGACCACCACCAACACCACCGCCACCTGTTTGCAACCTGACCCGCCGCCTCTTGGATACACTGACCTTTGCCCGGCCGACAAACCACCTTGCCTAGAGCTATTTCAAAAAAGATTAAGCGCATAAGAATAAGCAGCTACTACTGTACTACCCCCAAAGTGCTATATAAATTTACAAGATTTTACTTACTTACTTAACTGAAGCTTCAATACTACTTATTACAGATGACAAATGTTGAGACCAAAAGTCAAATAGTGACTGTTTCACATAACAGTAACTGTTTCACATAGCAGTGACTGTTTCACATAACTGGTATTCACTGGCTTGATTATTTTGCCAGCATACAAATATGCTGCTCCAGAATATTTTCTTCCATGCATTTGTTTCGATCAGTCAACAGCGATTCTACTAAGTCAATTAGAGATATCTTTCTAATAAAGCAACTGACCGTTGGACGCCGGTTCTCTGCATCGCTGCTGACAAGCCTCCAGCGTCTGAAAACGGTTCTCGTTGCCCTTGCAACCGCCGTAAATGAATGGACGGCAGAGACCGCTGTCCTTGTCGTAGTACCAACGTTCGAACTCTCCCCGGCAAGGACCAGGCGAGTACGGCTGGCTGCAGACATCTGCAGAATCCAATGCACACACATCGCAGCAATCGTGCGAAAATCTCCCACCAAGTACTAGCTTCTACCCAGAAGCGAGTGAGATTCTTCTCTTTGTTTAGTAATTTGCAAAAGTAATTCCATATCAAAACATTACAGGATTTAGAGTAGTCCTTTATAACAAGTAACTACCATACCATGCAGTCATTTAATCAATGAATACCCATATTACCATTACAACAACACACTTGATAAAATCGACGGTCAAACTGGCCTCATGAGGTAAACGCGTTCTTAATGTAAGATCTGATTAATTTTTTAAATTTCAGGCGATTAAATTTGTCAATACAACTTTTACGAGACTATTCTAATATACAGTGAATAAAGTGCATATCAAAGTATATACTGTAGTATACCTGGTTTCAAAGGATCTGCACACAAACGCTCACACTGTTCAACAGATTCAAATCGATTGTTATTTCCACCGCAACCTCCGTAGGTGAACTGTTCACACTGCCGAGATGCAGGGTCGTAGAAGTAGTTGACGTGTGACGCTCGACAACGGCCACCAGATGGCGGCAGAAAACACCTGTCTGAAAAATGCACAAAAACAAACTACCGCCAATACCACAACAGTCAACTTATCTACAAAGGCAACCTAAACCATCAAAAGTTTCATTGTTCCTTGATTTTTATTGGCTTCTACGTCAAAATCGTCTGGTTTCAAGTTGAGCAATATCATTGTTACTTATAACTTTAAATGCAAGCACGTTTCTTTTTAACATCCAAGTACGACTACATACCAAGACCTTCTGGCTGAACGCATGCCAACTGGCAGTGCGCTTCTGAGTCAAATCTATTTGATTCTCCATCACAGCCTCCAAACCAGAAACGGACGCAATCGCCGACAGCAGCATCGAAGTACCACTTAACAGTGTAGTTGGTGCAGAAATTTGAATCCCTTGCAAGTGAACAAATTCCTAAATCACACAGGCGACAAATTGCAAAACAATCCGATGGCCTACACGTGCAAGTTTTCAAACACAACAAAATCTTATAGGCAAGCTTTAAAGACTGACGAAACAAAACTTCAGGTATCAGATCAAAACAATACTTCAAAAACACACAATTTTGAAATTTTCTTTGACAAAAAAACATGCCAGACACCGATGCCCACCTCCGTTTGTCATTCTAGACGGACAGCCGATGTAATGCAGTCCAGAAGCCGGCAGGACCCCGTCGGGACAGCACCCGTAAGGCGAGTCAAAACAGGAAACCGTGTACTCCACCTGGCCGGTGCATCCCTCGAAATTAGGACCCAGTGCCACGGATTCACCGTCGAGGCAACACCCGTAGACAGAGAGATCACAAGCGCCGTACGCGTTCAATGGATTTCCAGGACAGCCCTCCTGATGCAGCCCCAACGCAGGCGAACTGCCGTCGGAGCAGCAGCCGAACACAGACACGCCACACGGCGGTATTTCGTTTGTCACCAGGTGGCATCCTCTGCGATCTGGACCACCGGCAGCTGTAATTCCGTCAGGGCAGCAGCCAAAGGTAGACCGATGACATGAGACGGGAACTGTTAGGGTCTTCGCTTCTGGGCATCCTTCAAAGTCTGGACCAAGCGCGCTTGTGACGCCGTCGTCGCAGCAGCCGTAGGCAGAATTCACACAGTTCGCTACATATAGAGAAAAACAACAAAGCAAAAAGATTCTTCTGTAGAAAAATCAGGCAGCTAAACAGCTCTATTAAACTGATAAATCAGCTTAATGTATAACGTTGGAACCCAAGGGATACTAAATATCAAGCGCATAGATAAAAAAATTTTTAAAATGGCAAGAACACAGCTACAGTCAATGTGAAGGCAAATGGAAAACATTAATCCCAGCAAACATTAATCCCAGCTAAGCCGTAATAAATAGGTAAGCATTAAGTACAATGCATACACTTGATTGTTAGAAGTATCCAAAAAATGCAAATGTTACTACACAGTACAGTAAATTTATATTCTGAAGGCATGAATTCAGAGACAATAACTAACATAATTTCACAAAAACTCACAAGAAAATAATGACCTGTATCATATGTACATGCCCTGAACCACTTGTAATGCAATTTTAATTTTATCTTCCATAATGCAACAAAGCAAATTTCATTCAAAGATACTTAGACACACTATGAAGCAACTGAAATAGAGGAGACATTTAGGCTGACATCACATCCTTGCTAAACTATGTCTTTCAATCATTTAAAAATTCATATTTTGCAATACAACAAAATCAATGAAAACTTTGAAACCAGTGTCTACATTTAACAGTAGCAGACAAACCATTTCTATTGCGCCTCTCGAATCCCGGTGTTGACAGTTCAAAGCAACCCTCCATGTCTGGACCAAGTGCCGGAGTCAAACCGTCTGGACAGCAACCGTGCAACTGATTGGCGCACGAATTGGGAGAAGACTGACATCCACGTCCTTTCTCTCCGCGAGCGGCGGTCAAACCGTCGGCGCAGCACCCAAATTCCGACCGACGGCAATCGTTGAGAGGCCCCGAGAAATGAGTTTCCGCGGCTCCTTCACAAGAAAAGCCGTTTTCGCCATTTTCACATCCAGAACCTGAAACCAAATATTCAGAAATGCACACAAGGCGATTAGAAATCCTTCCAGCTCTTTCCACTAACTACCAGTAGTAGTTCCACTATGGTGCTCTCGATAATTTCATCACTCTCTCCGTTTTCCGGTTGACAGACACGTGCAACATCTGCTTAATTTCGGAGACAATACTCAACTTAAACTTCATTTGCCAGTCTCCACTTTATTTCAAACTGATAACATTATCTTAAGAAATTCAAACGTAAAGCACCAGTGAAAAAATCTACACACAGAATAATAGTAACCAAACTCGTAGTGCTCGCAATGTTCAGTCATCGCAGATCAAGAACAGAATAAGGCTGAAGCTTCTGTGCATTATGAAGAGGCGCTATAGAAGTTTACGATTGGATATGAACGTAGCATCTCACCCGTTTCCTTAATGATTGGTTCTTCGTGACTCGGCTGATCTGGACACCCCCTGTAATCGGAGCTGAGCGCGGCTGTTGCACCATCGGGGCAACATCCAAACTCCGTTCTCTTCACAGGTTCCGGCCGAATCCAAGTCACCATACGTGGAACAGCCCTTGAAACCCGGTCCCTCGGCCGACGTCAGACCGTCAGGACAACATCCAAACTGAGTGTTCCGACAAAGGCCGCCAGTCAATAGCTCATCTGCAAAAGCAATTTTTCAAGAGTCAAAAACCATTTGTTGCGATCGAACCATAAAGACACATCAGAGGGGAAAATCCAAAATTGTTTAATTTCATAACGTGGTTGTGAACGATGTGAATTTTGTAATCGCAATGAAACTGTGACGTCTGCCGTTACCATCGGAACATGCGTGCTGGTTGCAGTCTTCCTTGTCGTAAGGACGACTCTGTTGGTCGCAGCGACTAGGGTCGACAATTTCATCTCTTTCGAAGCAAAGAACCAGTCTCTGTTTCTGACCTCCATCACATGGCATAGAACACTACAAGTCATCATCAACAGCAGATCGTCTCTCATTGTCATAAATTTAACGTGATGCAAATATTTCTGATGCTTGATATCCAAAGATTAAAGGGAGCCACGAGCAACAGATATTTTTTTGCAAATATGAATCTGCATCGTACCTCAGTCTCAATTCTAAGTCTATGCCTGCCACAAATTGCAAGATTATTCGGTAGTTAAACAAAAAGACATCTGCATAAATACTGCCACAAATAACGACAATGACCAATGACAAAATAAGTTGATTAATATAATTTTACTAAAGAAGTCTATTGACTACGTGATTGATTGGTTGATTGACGCAAATTATGAATAATTCTGCTCTGTTTCAACACAGCACAAAATCTAAGATTGAGAAAAAAGCAAAAGAAAATGTTTTCATTTCTTACATTTCCAAAAGGACCGGTATACCAAAGAGCTGAACATTTTCCAGTGCATGACTGTTCCTCGGTCATTTTTTCACTTTCATTGCAATGACTAGATGGCAAAATTTTCAAATTCCCTGCTTCCAACCGAGCACAGAAAACGCTTCTTTTCTGGATGCCCTTACCGCATCCAGGTGAACACTGGCAAAAAAACATCACATACTTCAAATTTTAAACTGTACACTGTTCTAAACAAAATCTGGTAAATTTATATCAATGTCAACATATAATTCAGCTTCAGATCTAGCAAGAGTGGCGGAAGATGGCAGAGTGGGTTACGTGCTAGAACGTCAGGCTAACGGAGCGGGTTCAAGCCCCGTTAGTGACCCTAGTGGCTTTCACACAGGCAGTAATGCCTTCTAAGCCACTTTAAATCATGCTAAGAGTGAATTTTGACACATGCTCAACAATTCTGCCCATATTATTTCTAATTACAAGTCAAAAGATACTTGGGCACAGCATATGACCTAACAAAGGACAAGTTAGTGAATGAATGTCGTATTTTTCTCAAGATTGTCTGATGGAAAAGGCGTATTAGTTGGTTCCACTTACAGCAGTCCACTGTGAAGCATGCCACTGAGCCGGATACAAGCAGGATGCTATCAGGGGACAGCTGCGCTCCGATTCGGGTCTCCGGCGACTGTCGCACATCTTGGCGGGTTGGCGCTTACCACTCAGACTGCTGCAGATGACTTCACGACGTTCGGTCTCAGTCACGCACAGATTACGGCACTAACAAACGCAAAATACTCTCACAGATACAATGAAGGAATCCTACAGAAGCAAGTTGATTGAACACTAATAGAACAGATCAATGTGAGCTAAGATTTCTAAAAGTAATACTGTATGTTATTAACTAGTCTCGCTTGTATTATCGAAGTCTATTCAATGTCAATGTACTCAATTGACCTCAATTATTGTAATTACTGTTGTATATTGTTCATTGTTCTTTTGGAAATAATAAACCTCATTCATTCATTCAATTCCTTCATTCATAGGTAGATAGATAGATAGATACCGGTAGATGATAGTTTATTATTTCCAAGAATCCATCATCAATTAAATGCTTTTACAATGAAAATAAAATATGAGCATGATACTTAATATTTTACAGCATAGATGAAATACAAATAACATATAATTACTTATATTAATTCAAGAATAATGAAATAAAAAGATACATTCTACATTCGTCCATTCATTCAATTTTCAGACATAAACTTCAACTCAATGATAATAAAGCAAACCAATGAAGCAGTTTCTTACTCCATCCCACTCTGATGTAATCCACTCCACAGCATCACAAAGACCTCCACAAGGCTTTGGCTGCTTACAGAGTGAGTCATCAACATCTGCTATGATGCCATTTCTCTCAATCTGACACTTTACAGGATCTTCTTCTCGACTGCCATTCCCACACAATGAACTGCATTCAGTCACAGACCACCTAAGAAATCGGCAACCAGCAAAAAATATAAACCAAAAATTTCTTAAAACAGAGCTAGAAGCACTGGCATGATCTTAGTATCTCCCAAAATAGATGCATGGCATTCACAAAACAGAATTCACATAAGTCTCTGTCTTTTTCTATGGTTGTAACAATTTTTTTGAAATCTTGAGTAAAAAGCAACAGATTAATCATACATTTACACATTCATTTCTTTTTCAGTCATAAAATTGCTATCCAATAATGAAATCGGTCATATTATGCCAAAATAAGTTAAGTACATTAGGAAATGACAGGAAGTGTATTTTCCACTGGATACTGGATCCAGATATTTTGGGTCAACATTTGCCAGATCTGGATCCGAAGCGTATATTATCACACGTAAAAAGAATGACCCTGTGAGCTTGAGTTTGAAGGTAGACTACCTGAGGTTGCAAGTAAATGGGATACCGGTAGTCATTTCCTCAGAACTAAAAAACTCATTATGCTATCGCATGTCCCACAAGCACAAAGTATCTTGACAAGTTCAAAAATCACAATTGCAACTTCAAAGTGAAAGCCAAACAAAATATTAAATCATTTAACAAAGAAATTAAAACCCAAGACAAAAGTTAATACTCGAATTCGGTAGTTTCGTGAAATAAATGTTTGGACAGTAATAAATTTTGAAACTTCATATCAACAATGATCATCCACATTGTTACAGACAGATTCTATTATACGAATTTTGTAAGGACAATGGATAAATAAGTACATCAGAGTTATGCCAGAAGACCTATTGAGTCCGTCTGAAAATCATCAGTGGAATGAATGAAAGAGTCAAAAAAGTACTTAGCAAACTTTCTGTATCTTCCAAACCTTGGTCAATAACCAAAGCGCATGAAGTTCCTCTGCACATGAATCCCATTCAAGAACAATACGTGTCGTGCCAGAACAGATGTACAGAGACACTTAATTGAATGTGCTGATACAGTAAATATGCACCAGTTATGTCAGACTTTGCCAAAGTAACTATCATTATCATCACTATCATGACATTTCAGAATAAGAAACTCACTTGGCAGATGTATCAGTTTCCAGCGTTTTACCAGCTTTACCACCATCTGACCGGTGAGCTTCAACAGAGTTCACTTTCACGTCACCTGTTGAAGGGGTCACACCAGAGAAATGTGGCACAAAGAACTCGTATTTCACAGTTGAACTATTTCCTTGCTGCCTCAGAATCTAAAGTGAAATACTAAATTATTTTAGGGAACAACATGAACACAATAGCAGCCATTAAAATTTAAGAATGACTAATCTGAGAGATCATATGATTAATCCTAATGATTCTGCCAATTAATTTTGAGAGTAAAATCACCATCACTACAAGCATTTTTTCATAACACTAAATATTATAACATCAGCTACAATTTTTAAAATATCAATACTGAAAATGCAATATCCGATCAATCAATCAATCTGGAAATGCACTGGCATTCTGGTTTCAGACCTAACAGAGAGGTTCAGTAAGTAAGTATTCATAAACAGACAATAAATAATTCAGTTAATTCTTAGCACGTTTGAGGAGATAATTCAAAAGAAGACCTCAACATGGACAGGTTCAGTCAGTGGACCTTTAGAAAATAAGCGCTCCTTTCCACCTCTAGACCTTCTGTACTGAAAAGCACTTCCAGCGATTACTTTCGTCTGACTATTATCGATCGTAAGTTCTCCATTCAGGAAATATACGCCGTGCTGATTCCTTGCAGCTGGCCATAAAACACAAATACAACGCAAAGACATCTCAGTCAACATTCACTACAGTCTAATCTCCTGTTTTTCACCAGCAACAACATCGAGCAGTTGATTCAATTTAGATCACAAGGCCGATGCCAATCTCATCGTTACTTACTGGGAAATTTTATTAGCGGGTCTACAAGAAAACAGAGAGAATTTGACAGCATCAGAAAAATCAATTGCCGATAAAATCAGTGCAAAATAAATACAAGGAAGTGAGGTCACAACAAAATAACTTCCCACCAAAACAAATAGAGGATGCAAATTTGGTTGGGCATTTGGGTCTAAACCTAATTTCAGACTGCTTAAACCTGTCAAAAATAGTTTATATATACCCGATAATCGTCTTTAAAAAAACAAGAACTAATTTTTCACTTCCAATCACCAGCATTTCAATAAATGACAGCACTTTCTGCCACTAATGGAACAACATTTCAACCAGCAGTATTGCTTCTGCTTACTACACTTTGGGGCAGGAAGTTAGCAGAGTGATAACAACACTGGACGATAGAGCAGAAAGTCGCGGGTTCAATATCCGCAGGGGCCCTAAGGTTGACTCAACCTTACTTGCTAGAGGGCAATGGAAAAAATGAGGAGCAGCATTAAGCTGTGAGGTGAAACATGGGTCTGAGGAGTGTAATGGCAACCCTACCCCAGATTAATGGTTTATCAGCACTGGAACTTGAGTATGGGACCTACCTTTACCTTTAACTGCACTTTGCATAGATCATGAAACATATCCTATTTCTGCTTATGTCTGCTTTCCTAATACTTTTTACATGTCTTCATCCTCTCAAATGACAATATATGAGTGCATGTGTGTGTGTGTGTTAATGTCTATGCATTCACACTTAGATTGTATTCTATTAATTATTAGTAAGTTGCAAAAGCACTTTTAATCACCTAAAAAACTTCTGCTATTAGCTTCCTCTTCAATGGTTATGCTTGTGGCTCCCTCTGGTATTTGAATCAGTTCATTATATCCTGCAAGACAAGAGCAAAAAATAGGCAAATAAAACCAAACTGGTTTAAGATACTGAGAATGTTCTTAGCCAAAGCACTTGGAATAACGATAAATATCAGAATCCAGTTCCGTCGTAAACATAACCAAGTACTTTAAACACTGCCACATACATTGTAATTTCTTCAGATTTTTAAATCTTGCTTTCTTAAGCCAGTACGCTGTCTGCAGAAACCAGATTTTCAAAGTCCAAGTTGTCTAAGTTAATTTTTACAAGCTGTTGAAATCTCTTCAAATATTCAACTAATGTTTCAACAAAAAGCTGGCTCCAAAATCAAAAACTTTGCAATAGTTGTACAGCTGAAATTCCGACTCTGCTTATGCCTCTCCTACTACTTTCTCTGTCAAAATTGCATTTCTTACAATGAGATTTCCACCATGAACCAAATTATGACAGCACAAACATGACTCATAGAAACTGTCTACAAAGCAAAGTATTTAATATAATCAAAAACAATAACTATTATAAAATAGATGAAAGATTGTTATCAACCTTCAATTACTTCTATCTTACATTCTTTTTTGGTAATAAAAATTAAGATAAGCTACAAGAATGTAATCAGGAATGCAGCTAGGGCCTGCAATTTCAATTACATTTCCACAAGAAAAAATACCTAACCAGTTTTCATAGACTGAGTCTCAGTTGAGCCTCTAGTAGCTTGGCAGGTATTATTGTTCCCACCGCATACCATGCAGTTGTCAAATTTTTTATCTGAACCAAGTTTTTTATCGCATCCAACTGGCTAAAGCAAAAACAGAACAAGAAACAGAGAACATCTAAACACAGGAACACTTCTAAAAGATATCAAAACAGTCTCAAGGAAGGGTTCAGAATATTTTACACATTAAGGGCAGAGAGATCAGCCCATATGCATAACAAACAGAGCCTTATGGGCTGGTCCTGATCTCCGGTTTCAGACAAACAGTTAGAGGGGTCATATTAATCTGCAGAAATGTACCACTCCTGGTGTTAAACCTTGCAGTTTCATGCTGGTATTAATTTGTCTGACACCCTAGTGGAATGATGATGATTTGGCTGCTGGCAGTATGCATCCCAGGACTTTCATCCATCCTAGATCAAAGTACTAGCCATGCTGAATGCTGTACACTTCAATTGTTCTAATGGAAGCTGGTTACAGTAATGCAGAGTACATAGGTAATGATACACTTTACCTAAATATCAACATTTCAAAGCAATATTTTGCCCATTTGACCTTGGTGAAAAACCATCATTTGTTGATTCCTTACAGAACATTGAGTGTGTGTACTTGTGCTATTAAATGCTAGTGTTAATGTAATGATGAAATGCTAACAGAGTACTAATGCTAATCATATCCATGGTACCTTCGTAACAATCAAACAATATAATCAACAAACAGAAAAAATGATAAACAGGTTTTCGATAAAGTAATAATAGCAGAAAACTACCATCCTTAACCATAAAAAGGTTGAGAACCGCTGGTTTAGAGGACATTAAGCCATGTCTTCTCCTCCAAACTGTTCCAAATATCTACAGCCTCTTTAAAAACATCTTTTCTTTCTCCTCCCACCCACTTTTTGAAGAGCTTAGGTATACATATGTAATGTAACATTGTAATGTGTTCATGCAGTTTGGCTGAATTAATTAATCAGTATGTTAATAATAATAATAATAATAATAATAATAATAATAATAATAATAATATGTGCTCTTGTGCAGTCATAGTCTGCTAATCAAATAATAATAATAATAATAATAATAATAATAATAATAATAATAATAATAATAATAATAATAATAATAATAATAATAATATGTGCTCTTGTACAGTCACAGTCTGCTAATCAAAGAAACGTTAAGAATCAGTTTTCCCTATCACAGTTTTGGATCTTTTCTAATTATATTGACAATGCACATGCAATGAGTTTAGAAGCATAGACTAAACAATGAGACCTGTTTAAAAAAACTCTGCTTATGACTAACAACTATGGTAATTAACACACCTCACAAACTCCATCCACACACATATTTTGAGACTGAATTTCACAGGGAGTGCCGTCCAGGACTTTTTCAGCATGCCTGTAATAAAATGTGTGTCCTTTTGCTTGGCAGTATAATGAGCACTTGTGGGTCACTGTGAAAAACAAATGATATATGGTCAATTAAAAGACAAATAAAGCAAAAAATAAATAAATTAGTTAATACTAAAATACAAATACATTTGTTGACAACAGTTCAGACAACCGGTTCACCGCATATAAAAGTTTGCACCGTAATTGGAAATCCTACCATAAAGAATGGAAATGCCATGGAGAGCTCCCTACGGTTAATGTGAGCCTACAATGCAATCTACTCCACATGTCCCTGCCTCAGGTACTGACAAAGTTCTTCTGCATTTCGTATTTTAATTACCACCGATGGCTATCACAGCGGTGAAGCAAATTTGGATTGGTGCGTCATAGTGTCACGAGTACTCTGAAAGAGTTTTTGATTAGATCGAATGCATAAGCAATCATCAACTGATACAAAGCATTACTTGTGTCTGAAAGAGACTGCTCAATTTTACATAATTCATTCATTCAGTCAGTCAGTCATTCACTCATTCATTCATTCATCTCCATAGGCGCAATACTAGTTGGTGTCCATTGCAATTTGAGTTTGCTTCCTCCATTCATCTCTGCCTTGTTTGGCTTTGCAAGCTTCATACTGTATATGTCCCTGTTGCACCATTCTTTAATATTGTCTATCCATTCTGTTTGTGGTCTTCCTCTAATGCTTTCCCCTTCCATTACTCTGAGCATGAGCCTCTTTGTTAGCCTTTGGTCAGTCATTCATTCTGCAGATATGGCCAAATAGTCAGAGTTTCCTTTCAGCATCATTAATGTTCACAAATCTTTGTCCTTGCACTCAGCCTGCATCTCCTCTCAATCTCTGACAACTATAGTGGCTCTACAGAAGTCAAAACGAGAAGCAAAGCGCAATTAACTTTTGAAAGTAACATCAAACAGTCCGTGAAATATTTCAATTTCAAAGAGTTGTCAAATTTAAGTACTGAGTACTGGTACTGACAAAAATGAGATAAAACATTAAGCTTAAAGTCATGCGCATAAACCATTTTGTACCATGATAGTACGGCACCCATTCGTAAAAGTTTTCGTTGAACGGAATTCTGTTGTAGTGCTCACACTGAACTGCTCTAAAATCTTTACTGCCAGGTGGACAATCCTAACAACATCAATAAATGCTCTCTCTAATAATATGCCTTCAAATTTTGAGAGCATGCATCTTCACAGATCCCTAATGAGTTAAAAAAATTGAAAACTGCCATTCAAATAACAATTGCCTAGTCAAATTATTTAAATTTATCAAAATATTAATCAAAATTCATTAGAGATACCACAGCTGCCTGAAACTCACTAAGCCAAAAGCAATTTAATGCTACAACAATAATTACAAATGAAAAATAATAAAATTTCAGTGGTGTTGCATTACTCAAACTTGCAAGCCATCCCATCAACTAACTGACTACCTGATAACAAAGCATCTCTTGATTACTAATGCATCTACTTTGTACTTTGGCCTCGACTTGGCTACTTTGGCAGCTACCTGATTACAAAAGCATGTGCTGGATTACTACGGCTGTTTGCACCATAAAACACTATAAAAATATAATCATTTAAAGCGGACAATTAAATTAAAGGTCAATCTGTGCTGTGCATTTTCTTATTTACACCAGCTAATTAAATCTTATTTACCTACATCAAGATACAACTGCACCTAGATACTGTAAATAGTATTGACCTGTGTATTGCAAGAGATGTACTCTCTGGCAGATCCAATACAAAATAACTGGCCATCTGGCCCAGTGCTGAAACAAATTGCCAGAAAAACAAAACAATATAGTCCCAATGCCCAAAATACCTGACAATATGCTACAACTATTTATACCACCAACCCATGTAAAGACTCCACAAATGATACATATAAACTGTATTTCCATGCCAACAGCATATCCAAATATATTAGTGTTTGACCTTTAAGAAAACTACAGTATCTAGGCAAAATTTCTAATGCCAATATTAGGGGTTGTCCATAACCAACAGGGCCAATAGTGTAATGGCAACATGGCCCTCAGCGCTCAAAGACAGGGGCCTTGGAACTTAATAGGCCTCACTCAGCTCAGTCTCAACTGTGCAGAACTGTAGATGATATTATTTATGCAGATGTGTGAACTCTGGTGAAGAGAGATTTATAGAAATCTGTAAACCACAATTTCATTCCTGGACTAGCTAAAGGGTCTTGCCAACACAATACCTATTGCCCCGGTTTATTCTGACCATATGTTACAATGCTGTTGAAGTGTGTTACAAAAGCATACATTTAATGAAGTAAATGAATAAAAAGTTTTAAAATGTCCAAAATAACTTTTAAAAACTATTCCCACTTACTCAGCTTTTCTGCACCTTCTTTCCATGAGCCTGACTCCAGCCCCACAAGTGCGAGAACAAGCGGTCACTTCTTTCCATTCTCCCCATTCCTCGGCTGTCTTACCGCCCACTGGCACTTCTGTTTCTAGTAGGTTTCCAGCAACTCCGAGAATTCCCAACTGAAAAATGCACACCAATCATAATGGGATTACCATTGAAAAGTGGTTTTATAAGTGGTATAATACATACAATGGTATATACCAGGACTCAAGTTTAAGTGAGTGTGAAGGTATGGTGAAAGTCCATTCTGATCTCCTTTCATTTCCAAGTCCTGATTACTTATCACTGGGAAACACTTTTCCAATCAATGGCTCTTATTAATATAAGCATTATAAGGTTTCAGCCTGAGACTCTCTTTACAACTTAACCACATTTTCAATCAAATTTTTTTTATAGATTTCTTGGTCTGGAATCAATGTCTGATTTCTCTACTTTATTAACACCCTTCACGTGCAAAACGCAATATTACGTTGTAGAGGAATTTTCAGAAAACGTGAGGAACGTAATATTATGTTATGTATAAGCAGCAACATCCCATCACTGTTATGAACACATTATTATGTTTAGTGTTGTTTTCACAGTGATTCTGTATGTGGCATTACTGAATCATAAAATCTATTGAAAATTTTATCAAGAACTAGAAATAAGTGCAAAATTTATCTGTTATTTCAATCGTGTTTTTCTTCAAGCTTAAATAACTGTAGTGTATGAAAATAAATTTTTCCTGTGCTAAAAGGATTAAAGAGGTTTGTGGAAAAACAGGTATGAAATTATGACAGATGATGGTGGGTGGTCATAAACACTTTTGAAAAATTCATTCAACAAGAATTCTGGAACTTTAGACAACGTGGTTCCCTGATTTCCTTCGTTTCCACGTGAACAGCTACTGATGCTACCTTGAGAATTTCTTGACAGGTAGAAGCAGCTGGATTGAGTTTGCAAAATCATAGACAACAAGGTTGTAAAATAAATATCTTACATCACAATGAACAAGTTCCTTAAGACTGCAAAAACATCAGCATAAGAAACGCAGCACAAAACTCAAAAGAACCAACAATCCGACTTAAAAGCAGTCCAAAGCTTTGCTCTATTAAGTCTCTTATGTCAAACTCTATGAGATATACTACCACCGGTACATCAAAATGTCATTACTAGGGTGCCTGTGCTGGAACCATGGAAATTCTCCAAATTTTCTGGGCAAAGAAGGCCAAGCATTCATCCAAACGGATGGCATTTGTTTTTGCTGGAAATTTATCAAGCATGGATTTGAACTAAAGATGAACACAAAACCCTTGAAACTTTGCAAATAGTTTAATCCCAACATCAGGGCTACCATCAAATTCATCAATATAGGCGGCCATAATCTCAAATGAAATTATGTGTGAATTTTCAATAATAATTAATTGAGACAGAAATGACTCTCAGTTAATAGACTGTAACTGTTCCACTGCAACTTCTGCTTGCCTAACAGATGATGTTAAATTGTGGCAATTCCTGTGAAACTAACAATTACTGCAAGCATCAGCAATCTTTGGTATCTATGAAAGTTAAGTCCACACAGACTGACTATGCATACGAAACCTGAAATCTTTGCCTTTAACAGCTTAACGGTAAAAGAAATCATAATTGATGACTGTATCGAAAGACCAACTCAAATCTCAGTCACAGGGGTTGAAATTATGGAAACCATTTGATCCATGAGCACACCCCCAGGCAAGACTGAAACTGATTAGCCACAAAAAGGGATAAGCTATCCAAAGAACTCATTAAATGTAACAACCACAACAGTGGGGATTATATAATACAGAGACCCCTGTCTAACTAAAAATTGGATATAATTATGAGGGAACTGTTGATGCAGAACTGGATTCAGGACACATGGATCCAACTAGTCCCCCAGGCCAAAGTCTGCCCGACATCATGAAAAATATACAGCAGGCAAAAATGGCTCAACAAGAGCCAATACACACACACACACACACACACACACGCATGCACAAAACCACACCCAGCAGTTCATCATCCAAGCAACTCTGGCCTGTCCTTAAAGCAGAGAAACACCAAATGGGCAAACGGTGCAATCCATTTCTTAACAAGTCAGCCCGGTCATAACTCCACCAGCATCACACAAATGCTGCTGCTGCTGCTGCACTAGAATACCAGTAATCCATTTAGCAGTTACTTGATAATCAAATGAATGCTCATATAAGTGCGCACTTCAAACAGCATAAACAGTGCATAGCAGCGGAGAGGGCAACCGATATGCCCGAAAACTGGTGCTCTTGCAAATTAATTACGCTCAGCCTATTTCAGCGTCTTCACATAGTGCTCTCACCATTACCAAGCACAGTAGTCTATCATATGCTAATATAACAAATGCAAGACTCCAGTGGAGCTAAGTACAGAAGCCAATTCAGTGATACCATTTCTAAGGTCTACCTGCTTTTATGCTGGACATCACAAGTCTCCATGCCTTACTCTGTTTGGAATGTGTTCTTAAATTGCTTAAATCTAAATACACCAAACAGATTCATTTACGTCAGCTGAAGAATTTTCAAAAGACAGGGTAAAGCTACTCCCATCCCAAATTTTCAACTTCCTCCAGTGTTGGGTTGGTGGGTGTTGGACAGCCAAACATCAAAAGGTTTATATCTAGGTGTGGGGTTGTGGTCATAGGGTTGTTAAACCATCCACCACAACCACTGCAAATCAAGCAGATTTTATTGCATTTGTAAGTCCATCACCAAGCTCTGATTCACACAAAAGGCATTAAATCTGGTATTCAGTCTTCAGATGCAAAACCCTAATGTCAAAGGTCAAGAGTAACTAGAAATTTTAGGATTTCTTAATGAGAAACTATAATATGAGATTTTTGGATACAGTACATCAAAAGTCACAACCAGGTCCAAGCAAAATATGATTATATACCAGTAATCTCCTAATGACTTACTGGTACATACATAGGAAGAAAGCTTTTATTATTCAGGCAATGATGTGCACAATAATTCCTTAAATATTTAGGCAAATAAAGCAAAAATAATGAATCCCATACCTACTGATCAAGAATAGCCTAAGTCAAAGGCTGCATATTTTACCTATTAGAGACATGTGTAGCATGCCAGCCAAGAGCATGAATACCTCGTCAATGCACATGGGAAAAGAGTCATTGAGAGTAACTGTTAGTCTACAGCAAAGCTTTTTAGTAAACATAAAATGGAATCAACCAATTTCTGAACTATCAACAAAGGTCCAATTTCTGAACTGTAGATTGAAGAGAACTTTTTTCACTTCTCACTTTGCATTGTTAACCATGTCCTTGAGATTTGGATGCTTTACATAAAAACCAGCAAGATGAAAATTAACACAATCGCAGCAGCTGAGATGATTTTCACACAGTCCTACCAGTTAGCAGGATGCTCTTTAAATCAAGATTTCATTATTTCCATTAATGGTCTACTGTGAGAAAAATACATAGAATCTCCCAGGAATAAAATTCAGTCAGTCAGATATGTAATTTAATGTAATAAAATATTTGTATAGCCCTCTTCTGAATAATCACTCAGAAGCACTCACACAGCAAATTACTTTGTATTGTATCTCACAAGTGCCTTCTGTTTTGCTCCTAGAACACTGCTGCACTGTGTAATTACCTTATTTTCTATGAGTTCATTATAATTCTTTGATATTAAAATGCAACTATGGCCTGTAAAATGGTCACAAGAACCTGTTTTTTTTTCAAAACAGAGAAGGTACACCAAGCAATTAATGATTAATTCAGTAAAATTTGATTTCACATTTCAAAACCAATGTGTAAATACAACTGGTCAGAGATTGCAATGGGTCAGTCAGAATTTTAATGCTGTTGCTGAAGTGGGACCAGCAGGCAAACCTCATCCAGACTTCCATCCAGGTCAGCAGGTTCAAGCCATAGTTTATGGCTGGACATGCCCTCCCTGGCACCAGTCCTACCTAAAGAGCAGTATGGGTAACTTCCCATGCATTAAGTTAGTACCTGAAAGGTACCAGTTTCCAATTGGCACCTGTGCCTGGCACCTGTGTCGAGGTAGCATGAAAGTACTGAGGCCAAACCAGAAGAAGAAAGGTTTCACTAGATTTTCTTTCTTTCACCTGGAGCACATCTGCACACCTGTGTGATGAAACTCATGACTGTGTGTCAAACTCATAACTCAGAACTGAGAGAACAAATCGATCACAATTTAGCCCCACCATACAGAATTCAAAGATCATATTACTATCATAAAAAGGCTGTGTCAAAGTAAGCTTTTTCTAATCTTGATTAACACTCAACCAATTCAAACTGAGACAAATACTCCAGATATAACAACAGAACTTGTAAAAAAGACTCTGACAATATGTACCAAGAACACCGAAAGACCTTGCTCAACACTCTCTTGTGTAACAGCACCATAACATTTTGTCTGCTGATACCCCGATTTGAACATACAGTCCCCAACTCTGGGTGCTTCTATTTACTGACGAAAACCAGTTGGAAGGGCATGATGACAGATAACTGAACCAATGCAAAAATAATTCCATAGTCTCCTTTTCACAAAACCCTCAAGAGTAACACACCATTATTCAGTCATTAAGATAACTGCAGGATTAAGAACCTTTAAATAATTCACCAGAGTGCTTGCTACTGTGTGGCTTGATTTTAGCCACCTTGATTGAGTGCAGTGTTGGAGTTGTGAAATTTCAGCTGGGGGGAGGGAGGGTTGAGGGCTGAAATTCAATGAACTTTAATTCATTTAATCACTCTTCTGAATTTTTGCATATCTATAGCCTACTGTAGCACTAGTCTTTGCTTTAAAACCTGTAATAGAAGAAACCAGCTCTCATAAGCGCCACCTTATGTCTTATCTCTCGACTGATTTTTTAGACATTTGACAGAGAATAGATTTCTGAAAGACTTTGCACAGTGTCGTTTCAAATGGCTCATTATTTTTCATGGCATTTCGAAAGCTCTAGAAAAAAATTGAGAGAGAATATATTGACAATTCTAGTACGGTTTGACACAACAAAGATGGGGACACAAGAATATGTGGTTTTAATTCGTTTCATCACTCTTCTGAATTTTTGCATATCTATAGTAGCTGTAGCACTAGTCTTCGCTTTGTCCAATTTCAAACAGGGTATGAATTTTATAATATTTTTGTGGTCTATAAAACCTGTAATAGAAGAAACCAGCTCTCTTAAGTGCCATCTTATCTCTCGAGTGATTTTTTGACATTTGACAGAGAATAGATTTCTGAAAGACTTTTATAGTGTCGTTTCAAATGGCTCATTATTTTTCGTGGCATTTAGAAAGTTCAAGAAAAAAACTGAGACAGAATATATTGGCAATTCTAGTACGGTTTAACACAACAAAGATGGGGACACAAGAATATGTGGTTTTAATCATGGGGGAGCAACAGGGTGGGCCAGGTGGGCCATGGCCCACCCAATATTTAGGCCCGATGGGCCAGAATTACAATGTTTTGTGGAACTAATAACCCCAAATCCTCAATATATTGGCATTTAATATTGCCATATATAATTGAGATGTCACAGCTGTGGAAGACCATTCAAAATTATTATATTTAAATAACCATGCAACTGTGTTTTTTCAATGATCGATTGATCGTAATGGCAAGAATTTCTCGCTGTGCTGTCTTGACTCTCAAATATTGGCCATGTTGGCCCACCCAATATTTGGCTTGTGGTGCCCTCCATGTGAATGACAGAGACTGCATGTACCCGACATGTGATTTTTGTGAGGGTATCAAAGTTAGCTGGAGGAGTTCACCTCCCCCCGCCTTGGCAACTCAAACACCGATTGAGTGGTTCCAGAAGCTCAGGACACTTGAACCTATTCCAAACTGGCAAACTACCGGTATATGCACACCAGGTACAATGGTATAAACTTGGATATAGATATCACAGTGAAACCACAGACATTTTGCAGATGCCGTATGTTGCTGATCTGGTGCAATGGATTGCATCAGATTTTCTGGCAGCAATGGATTAAACAATTTGACTCTGGTTAAGATTCAAAAAGCCTGTTGCAGAATGGCCAAGATACATCATTCAAAGCACAATATTGCCTTTGCTTAATTCGTGGGTGGCCAATCTTTTGTTACAAGGGGCCATTATAAATTTTGGTCAACATGCATGTGAAAGGCCACGTGTTTTTGCTGCCATTTGTGCATTGTTTTCAACTGCAGTCACGTAATGGTAGTAACTGGTAACAATTACAATTACACAGCAGTGTAAATTAAATTTACTATTTACTAAATTAAGCACAGAAAATAAGTCTTATTCATGGCTGAATATTGTATTCATAAATAGGACCAATAAAATTTATTTAGAATGATGCCCTGTGGGCCGCCAAATAGTAGCTGGCGGGCCACATGCCATCCCTAGCTTAATTGATCACAGCTAACACTAAGTTTCTTATGCTTCTGCTTCTAAGAATGACCTACAATGATTGGATGCCAGTCACTGACTCCATGCTTGATAAGCAATATAATCCAGGCAATAACACAATTAACTCAGTCAATCTTATCATAGGAATGACTCAAGTAGACCTAATTAACACTTCTTACTCACTCAAATACTCAGAATGCAGAAATGGTATCTGGTTTAATATACAATCTGGTTTCTACAACACTGTCTTAATTTCATTTCAAGAGATTAGATAAGACATGGGTGACCTGGAATACTGAACGTTTACCTTATTCCAGACTAGGCCTATAGGCTGATCTCTAGAATGGCCCGGTCTTTTGCGGATGGATTTGAAGTACCATCTATTGATACCCTTGGGTATTAGAAATAATGCTATAGAAGTGTATAATAATTAATTATTTATTAGTGTTGGTGTTGGGCTGATGGCGATAGTGGTAGTAGTAGAACAACACCGGTATTACATTATTATTTATAAGTCAAGCGAGCCCTGATCTTTATTTTCCTATGATCATCTTAAACATGATTGATCCAATCATCCGTTCGAACGATCAAGGCTTAACTTCTGTTACTTACGTTTAACATGAACTGGAAACGGAGCAGAACACATAATACACTGAAGCGCCATAGTCCGTTCATAACAGCCTCCATCATGTTGTTTAGATTCTGCCGCCTGATTATATAGCGCATATTGTTGCGAAATCCGCTAATTGACCCCTGATGAAAGGTTAAGGACAAAGAGGGAAATCGTGCGTTAAACTTGGGCCCCCGTCCCGATCTGAGACAGCCCGTGCTTGTGAAAGACAGAACGACCTTTTAATTTAAGAACTTAACTTTATTATAAACATAACAATAAGAAGGTCATTTACTGGCGAACTTAATCAAGAACACGACTTTCAACGATTATGCAAGTAACCTTGGCGAAGGACAAATACAAATGATCATGAGTGATCACGGAGGACAAGGAGGCAACGTCAGGTAAGGCAATCGACAAAACAAAGACTTAACTCTATATCAGTCAACATTCAAATAACAACACATTAGAGTGTTCGATATTGGAGGAGGCATTTGAAGGTTAACATAACTAACACTGGAATAATGCATCGCTAGTCAGTACGACATCCACTGTGAACGATTAATCAGAGGTTAAATTTATGAGTGTGACCTTCGAGTAATCAACTTCAAGTCGAAGTTAATATCGAATGACGACGAAGAACAGAAATCTAAGAAATGCAACCTTAATTCTTTACGTCTTATTCTAGAGGTCGAATACAAGTGTCAATAACAGGTTTAACCTTCAACTACAGAACGAGCATCCAGAGGTCGCAACAGACTTACAAGCTATTCAAATCGAGGTCGAGTACGTCTTTGACCGGCAACAGATATGTTGCGACCTTTCTACGATGACCTTTAAGCACTAAACAATGATATCGAATGAAGAACAGAAACCTAAGAAATGTAACCTTGAATCTCCACGTCTTATTCTAGAGGTCGAATACAAGTGTCAATAACAGGTTTAACCTTCAACTACAGAACGAGCATCCAGAGGTCGCAACAGACTTACAAGCTATTCAAATCGAGGTCGAGTACGTCTTTGACCGGCAACAGATATGTTGCGACCTTTCTACGATGACCTTTAAGCACTAAACAATGATATCGAATGAAGAACAGAAACCTAAGAAATGTAACCTTGAATCTCCACGTCTTATTCTAAAGGTCAATAACAAGTGTCAATAACGAGTTTAACCTTCAACTACAGAACGAGCGTCCAGAGGTCGCAACAGGCTTATAAGCTATTCAAATCGAGGTCGAGAACGTCTTTGACCTGCAACAGATGTTATGACTTTTCTACAATGACCTTTAAGCAGCAATTAATAAGCAATACATAAAGATTTAGAGAACAATGTCATGACCTTTAAATATTTGACCTAACGCAAAACAAGAGTTTTACGGCGACTACCTGTCACAAGTATTGACCGAAGTCAGTGAGTGTCCTCGCAAGGACACAGAAGAGCCGCAGCTGTGTAATGTATGCTGAATGGGTGACCTCGCAAGGGCACCGAGAGGCCGCAGCCGTGTATGTATGCTGAATGAGTGACCTCGCAAGGGCACAGAGTAGCCGCAGCTGTGTATGTATGCTGAATGGGTGACCTCGCAAAGGACACCGAGAGGCCGCAGCCGTGTATGTATGCTGAATGGGTGACCTCGCAAGGACACCGAGAGGCCGCAGCCGTGTATGTATGCTGAATGAGTGACCTCGCAAAAGGGCACAGAGTAGCCGCAGCTGTGTATGTATGCTGAATGGGTGACCTCGCAAAAGGACACCGAGAGGCCGCAGCCGTGTATGTATGCTGAATGGGTGACCTCGCAAGGACACCGAGAGGCCGCAGCCGTGTATGTAATGCCACAGGCCTTAGCCTGGGACTGGAGAGTTTGCAAGGCTCACCAGAAAACGATCGTTCCGGACGCTGGGCAATAGCCTAGCACGATCGGCCCTTAATATTGGAAGAGGCAGGAGATAAGAACTCCGGAGCTTGCTAAGAAAAGGAGTGTAAATTGCGAATCTCCAATTCGTTGCTGTTCCGTAACGCGTAGTGCCACCTAGTGAGCACTATATACATAGTTACTGGCGACTTTTGTCACATAATAGTGGTCGAATAGTCCTCCGTAGGGTGAGGGTTCGAATCCGAAGGAACATTCTTCTTTGAGGCCTATTCATTCCGTGTAAATCAGTTAAAGGCGACGCCTACCGAATAAACGAGGAAGCGCCAATGCAAGGAAATGGCCATAGTCTGAGTTGGTTAACGCGAGGTGTGTTCATGGCGAGTTCCAGCCTTTGGCGATTCGATCAGGTTAGTGCAGTGCGACGGAAAGGAGGATTTTCCGTTAGTTTTCCAGGTGGAGTTAATTATGAGCGTGCGTTCGAGTACAAAATTCTTCGAACGGGGAAAGTTATGAAGAGGACGAACGTTAAGCGAGAATAATGAATCGTGGCGCCGCGTAGCGACTGATTTCGCTATAATGCCAGCGTATCAAGCTTTAAAAATAAAAATTCGCCACAATGCCCCCAACTTAGGACATCAACCGCCCTCGGTTGATACAAGAGATCCTATGTGAGGTGGGATCGTCACAGGTAGATGAATCAGAAAGTTAAATATGGGTGAGTACGCTAGAGAACATCCATTCATTTTGAATGTAGCGGCCTTCTTTGCTGTCGAACATCGTGAGTACTAGGCCGTCAGCTGAAGCGAAGGTCAACAGGTCATCGCCTTGTTAGTCGTCGCGATATCGATGAGGTTTACGAAGATTAATGCGTGGACGCAACACATTACGTCGTCCAGGCGAGTGGCGTGCCTCATCGATTTCGGTGGTGGCTTCGGGCGACCGCGTTTCGTCGGGGCCCACTACAGCTTCTTCCTCTATTCTGGGGACCTGGTTCCACGGTGGTTCCCCGCAATCGGACTCGGAAATCGTTCTCCTTGGCATCACGTCCTCCGGTTGTCCCGAACTCTGATTGGACGATTCTTCATCTGTAATTGCTCGGTAGGGCGTGAGCTTATCAACATGTGTCACGAACGTGCGCCCTCTGGGCAACTTGCGCACCTTAAAGTTCAAAGGGCCAGTCTGCTCAATGACCTCGAAAGGACCTTGATAATACCGCTCCCACTTAGGGTAATGACCTCGGCGTCTCCGCGGTATAAATACCCACACCTTGTCGCCCACTGTAAAACGTTGCGTGCGAACGTTCATGTCGTATTTCCGCTTCCGACGTTCTGTAGCGACCCCAAGGTTACGACGAACGAGTTCGTAGGAGTAGGTCAGCGTGTCCTTCAGATTCTGCACGAACTCATTAAGGTCAGGAGTCTCGCTAGATGAAGGCACTCTGTAAACAACATCCACTGGCATAAGGTTCTCTCTCCCGAAGATCAAGTAGTTGGGAGTGAACCCAGTGCTTTCGTGCACGGAGGAACGGGCAGGCGGCTGTGACCATGGGGAGGACCTCGTGCCAGTCACGATGGTTATCCGACACCATTTTCCCTATCATGGTATTCATGGTTCGGTGGTATCGCTCGACAAGACCGTTTGTCCTTGGCTCGTAACTGGTCGTACGAATCTTCTCTATGCCTAACATGTGACACATCTCTTGGAATACCTCAGATTCGAACGATGGTCCACGGTCGGACAAGATTCTAAGCGGCGTTCCATACACGGTGCAGATCCTCTCGACTATCGCTCTAGCCAACGTGGTGGCCTCTTGATTACGTATGGGAACTGCCTCCACGAACTTCGTGAAGTAGTCCATCATAGTTAGAATGTACACGTGACCTCTACTTGACCTTGGGTGAGGTCCAGTCACATCTACTGACAAAACTTCCCAAGGGGCCCCACACAACATAATTGTGGCGAAATCCGCTAATTGACCCCTGTTTAAAGGTTAAGGACAAAGAGGGAAATCGTGCGTTAAACTTGGGCCCCCGTCCCGGTCTGAGACAGCCCGTGCTTGTGAAAGACAGGACGACCTTTTAATTTAAGAACTTAACTTTATTATAAACATAACAATAAGAAGGTCATTTACTGGCGAACTTAATCAAGAACACGACTTTCAACGATTATGCAAGTAACCTTGGCGAAGGACAAATACAAATGATCATGAGTGATCACGGAGGACAAGGAGGCAACGTCAGGTAAGGCAATCGACAAAACAAAGACTTAACTCTATATCAGTCAACATTCAAATAACAACACATTAGAGTGTTCGATATTGGAGGAGGGCATTTGAAGGGTAACATAACTAACACTGGAATAATGCATCGCTAGTCAGTACGACATCCACTGTGAACGATTAATCAGAGGTTAAATTTATGAGTGTGACCTTCAAGTAATCAACTTCAAGTCGAAGTTAATATCGAATGACGACGAAGAACAGAAATCTAAGAAATGCAACCTTAATTCTCTACGTCTTATTCTAGAGGTCGAATACAAGTGTCAATAACAGGTTTAACCTTCAACTACAGAACGAGCATCCAGAGGTCGCAACAGACTTACAAGCTATTCAAATCGAGGTCGAGTACGTCTTTGACCGGCAACAGATATGTGGCGACCTTTCTACGATGACCTTTAAGCACTAAACAATGATATCGAATGACGACGAAGAACAGAAACCTAAGAAATGTAACCTTGAATCTCCACGTCTTATTCTAAAGGTCGATAACAAGTGTCAATAACGAGTTTAACCTTCAACTACAGAACGAGCGTCCAGAGGTCGCAACAGGCTTATAAGCTATTCAAATCGAGGTCGAGAACGTCTTTGACCTGCAACAGATGTTATGACTTTTCTACAATGACCTTTAAGCAGCAATTAATAAGCAATACATAAAGATTTAGAGAACAATGTCATGACCTTTAAATATTTGACCTAACGCAAAACAAGAGTTTCACGGCGACTACCTGTCACAAGTATTGACCGAAGTCAGTGAGTGTCCTCGCAAGGACACAGAAAAGCCGCAGCTGTGTAATGTATGCTGAATGGGTGACCTCGCAAAGGGCACCGAGGGCCGCAGCCGTGTATGTATGCTGAATGAGTGACCTCGCAAGGGCACAGAAAAGCCGCAGCTGTGTATGTATGCTGAATGGGTGACCTCGCAAAAGGGCACCGAGAGGCCACAGCCGTGTATGTATGCTGAATGAGTGACCTCGCAAGGGCACAGAGTAGCCGCAGCTGTGTATGTATGCTGAATGGGTGACCTCGCAAGGACACCGAGAGGCCGCAGCCGTGTATGTATGCTGAATGGGTGACCTCGCAAGGACACCGAGAGGCCGCAGCCGTGTATGTAATGCCACAGGCCTTAACCTGGGACTGGAGAGTTTGCAAGGCTCACCAGAAAACGATCGTTCCGGACGCTGGGCAATAGCCTAGCACGATCGGCCCTTAATATTGGAAGAGGCAGGAGATAAGAACTCCGGAGCTTGCTAAGAAAAGGAGTGTAAATTGCGAATCTCCAATTCGTTGCTGTTTCGTAACGCGTAGTGCCACCTAGTGAGCACTATATACATAGTTACTGGCGACTTTTTGTCACATAATAGTGGTCGAATAGTCCTCCGTAGGGTGAGGGTTCGAATCCGAATGAACATTCTTCTTTGAGGCCTATTCATTCCGTGTAAATCAGTTAAAGGCGACGCCTACCGAATAAACGAGGAAGCGCCAATGCAAGGAAATGGCCATAGTCTGAGTTGGTTAACGCGAGGTGTGTTCATGGCGAGTTCCAGCCTTTGGCGATTCGATCAGGTTAGTGCAGTGCGACGGAAAGGAGGATTTTCCGTTAGTTTTCCAGGTGGAGTTAATTATGAGCGTGCGTTCGAGTACAAATTCTTCGAACGGGGAAAGTTATGAAGAGGACGAACGTTAAGCGAGAATAATGAATCGTGGCGCCGCGTAGCGACTGATTTCGCTATAATGCGAACGTATCAAGCTTTAAAAATAAAAATTCGCCACAATGCCCTAACTTAGGACATCAACCGCCCTCGGTTGATACAAGAGATTCTATGCGAAGTGGGATCGTCACAGGTAGGTGAATCAGAAAGTTAAATGTGGGCGAGAACGCTGAAACATCCATTCATTTTGAATGTTGCGGCCTGCTTTGCTATCGAGCATCGTGAGTACTAGGCCGTCAGCTGAGGCGAAGGTTATCAAGTCATCGCCTTTTTAGTCGTCGCGATATCGAGGAGGTTTACGAAGATTAACGCGTGGACGCAAGACGTTACGTCGTCCAGGCGAGTGGCGTGCCTCATCGATCTCGGTGGTGGCTTCGGGCGACCGCGTTTCATCGGGGCCCACTACAGCTTCTTCCTCTATTCTGGGGACCTGGTTCAACGGTGGTTCCCCCACAATTGGACTCGGAAATCGTTCTCCTTGGCACCACGTCCTCCGGTTGTCCCGAACTCGGATTGGACGATTCTTCATCTGTAATTGCTCGGTAGGGCGTGAGCTTATCAACATGTGTCACGAACGTGCGCCCTCTGGGCAACTTGCGCACCTTAAAGTTCAAAGGGCCAGTCTGCTCAATGACCTCGAAAGGACCTTGATAATACCGCTCCCACTTAGGGTAATGACCTCGGCGTCTCCGCGGTATAAATACCAACACCTTGTCGCCTACTGTAAAACGTTGCGTGCGTACGTTCATGTCGTATTTCCGCTACCGGCGTTCTGTAGCGACCCCAAGGTTACGACGAACGAGTTCGTAGGAGTAGGTCAGCGTGTCCTTCAGATTCTGCACGAACTCATTAAGGTCAGGAGTCTCGCTAGATGAAGGCACCCTGTAAACAACATCCACTGGCATAAGGTTCTCTCTCCCGAAGATCAAGTAGTTGGGAGTGAACCCAGTACTTTCGTGCACGGAGGCACGGTAGGCGGCTGTGACCATGGGGAGGACCTCGTGCCAGTCACGATGGTTATCCGACACCATTTTCCCTATCATGGTATTCATGGTTCGGTGGTATCGCTCGACAAGACCGTTTGTCCTTGGCTCGTAACTGGTCGTACGAATCTTCTCTATGCCTAACATGTGACACATCTCTTGGAATACCTCAGATTCGAACGATGGTCCACGGTCGGACAAGATTCTAAGCGGCGTTCCATACACGGTGCAGATCCTCTCGACTATCGCTCTAGCCAACGTGGTGGCCTCTTGATTACGTATGGGAACTGCCTCCACGAACTTCGTGAAGTAGTCCATCATAGTTAGAATGTACACGTGACCTCTACTTGACCTTGGGTGAGGTCCAGTCACGTCTACTGACAACACTTCCCAGGGGCCCACAACACTGGGTGAAGTTTACCTTGTTTCGGGGTTTCCCCTGACGATACCTGGAACATTCTTCACAGGATTTACAAAATAAATGGGTGTCCTTGGACCACCCTGGCCAAAAGGCTCGTCGTCGAACTTGAGCACGGGTGCGACGTACACCCATATGACCTCCAGTCATTCCGGTGTGACACAGATGAAGAAAGTTCCGACGCAACGATTTAGGAAGGATGATCTGCCGTATCCCATCGGGTCGAGTACGGCAGAGCACTCCATCCTCAGGACATTTGTTCACGGACATGCCAAAGAGTCTTGGTAGCTTCGTCGTCCGTTAATATATCGACCAAATTGGGAGCGCCGTAGGCAATCAATCGCGAACCTTCATCAGTAACGGATCTTTACCTTGCTCTTCGGCCAGGTGAAGGTCGTTCTCTACCATAGGCGGAGCTGATGTTACTGCGGCGACGACGACTTCTTCACATGGTGGAGGTCGTCGAGACATCCCGTCGGCGTTCTGATGGGATCTACCTGGTCTGTGTAAAATCTTAAATCTGAACTCAGACAAGCGTTCTTGCCATCTGGCCTGTTGACCGATAGGATCAGGCGTCCTCTGGAGCCATTGCAATGCTGCGTGGTCTGTTCTTAGACAGAAAGGTCTCCTAATAAGTACGTCTTAAAGTACTTGAGAAAATAAACAACTGCGAGAAGTTCCCTCCTCGTGGTACAATAATTTCTCTCAGCGCGCGACAATAACCTGCTCCCATACGCCAAGACCACTTCCCGTCCGTCTTGTCTCTGGGAGAGGACAGCTCCGATAGCGAATTCGGACGCGTCTGTGTCAAGGACGAATTCGTCATTGTCGTTAGAGCAGCCCTAATATTGGTGCGGATCCTAACTTTTGCTTGAGAAAATCGAAGGACGCTTGTCTTTTAGAGTTCCATTCGAACTTCACATTCTTGCGTGTGAGTTGACTGAGATTGTCAGTTATACCGGCGAAGTTGGGGATGAAACGGCGATAATAGGAGCAGAGTCCTAGAAAGGCACGCAGCTCCTTCAAGTTAGTGGGGCGGCCAAGACATGACCCTTTCGATCTTTCCCTCGTCCATAGCAACCCCTTCGTCGGAAATTACATGTCCCAAAAATTAACCTTGCGGTTCATCAACCGACATTTTTCGACCTTGAGCTTGAGGCGAGCGTTCCGCAACCGTTCAAAGACTTCTCGCAAACGGAAGAGGTGCTGTTCTGTCGAATCGCTAAACACGATCACATCGTCTAAGTAGACGAGACACATGCTGAAATTTAACCCACTGAGCACTAAATCCATTGTCCTTTGGAAGGTCGCCGTGGCCCCGGACAGTCCCATCGGCATGCGCTTCCACGAAAATGAACCTCTTCTAGTAACGAAGGCAGTCTTATCTGCGTCCGTCGAGTCCATAGCTATTTGATGGTAGCCGCTCTTTAAGTCTAGCGTGCTGAACCAACGAGCGCCACTGAGGGCATCAAGCAATCATTAATCTTAGGTAGAGGATAGGCGTCTCCCTTAGTGACTGCATTCAACGAACGATAATCTAGACAGAATCTCAAGGTCCGTCCTTCTTCTTCGCTAGTACAACGTTGGAGGCCCACTCGCTTTTGGCGGGTTCGATTAAACCTCCACTCAACATTTGATCTACCTCACTGTCGATCACCTCTCGGTACGCCCTTGGTTGAGGACGTAGAGGTTGCCGCACGGGTCTCGCTGACCCCGTATCGATGCGATGCTTCGTGATCGTGCAATGACCAAGGTCATTCTTTTCTAAAGAAAAACGTCGCGAAACTCGCGCACGAGCGCCTCAAGATGAACCCTAGTATCTTCTGGAAGACTTTCGTCCACTGTGGAGAGCAAAGTATCCACAGCTTGATCCAAGGCAGTCCTGACTGTCTCCTCACAGTTCGGTTGACGTTCGATGACCTCTACCGGTTGTAGGATCCCAAGGACTTCGTTTTCGTCAATGACAGTCGGCTCCTCTCTCGTATTCACTAACCGCACCACGGAATCGGTGGTTCCTTCCGCGAGCAGAACGCGAGCGGCGTGAACTCCGGGTCGCAGTTCTTTGTGTTCGAGCATCCACGTGTTAGACTCTTTAAGATTTTCACCTCTCCACAAGATTTTAGAGGGCACGTCAAGTTGAGCGAGTGGTGGGATCTCGATGCGACTTGACACCTGTACACGTCGACACCACCCAACACCGTCTCTCTGATCAAGGGCAGTTGGCTACGCCCAATGAAGAGCTTCTTCTTCGCAAAACTTAAACCACACTTGAAGGTCGTGAGGAATTCCATACCGAGCATGACCTCGTTCACTTGCTCGGAGACGATGAAGGTGACCTTCCTCTTGCAACGCTCGTTGAATTTGACTTCGGTTGTCGCTTCTCCCAATATGTTGATAACACTACCGTTCGCAGCGTACAGTTCGCGGACTGAGTGGTCAAGTGACAACCCTTCTGCTACGGAAGCAGGTATCAAGTTCACCTCTGACCCTGTGTCCAAAAAAGACATAAACAACCTTGACCGTTTATACGGCACCGCACATACAATGACCGCAGTCCGCTTGCTCCAGTCGATCTAGAGGTCGTATTAAAATTAACGGATGCTCCACCTCGTTCTTGACGGCGAGGTTGGCGACAGTTTTTGCTTAAGTGACCTTGACGCTGGCAATTGTAGCAGCGTACAGTACGATGACCTGCTTCTGGAGGGTCGCTCATGGGTGTGCCCCCAACTTGCTGTGTTGCCAAAGGGCATGGCGAGGTCACGTCTGCGTCCTTGGTTGCCGACCTCTGCAGTCGGACGTCGGCTCTCGAAAGGGTTTGACCTTGCCAACAACTTCTCCTCCATAGATTTCATCCATTGTTCTTGATTCCTTCTCTGGACTTCCATAAAGTCTTTCATTTGAGCGGTGAGTTCTGCCACAGCGTCGTCCTGTCTGGTAGAACGAACTTGGCGTCTGGGTTCACGTCGTGTATTGTCCCGAGCGTCCTGCATCTCGAAGGACTTCTTGTAAGTCTCGAGGCGAACGGCTGTCCTGAAGGTCTCGTCCAAGGACTTTGGCTCCCTCTCACGCACCTTCAACGAGAGGTCAAAATCACGCATGGCATCTAAGAACGCGTCGCGAGCTATGGCCTCGGTCGTCTCGCTAGCTGGAGCCGGATAGGCCAAGGTCACCAGCCTTCGAATGTCGTGTAACAAGTCTGCCAAGCTTTCTCTGTCCTTCTGTCGTCTACACCTTGGCTGTGTACGAAACGTTTCAGCCTGCGATTCAAGGCCGTACCTTTGTCGTAACCGTTCTACTAAGTCTTCGTACGCAACGTCCGCGCGTGACCCAAAGTCCCAGAGGAGCTGGACAGCTGACCTCTCCAGCGAGCATTGAAGAAAGTCTGTCTTCTCCTTCGTCGTCCACTGATTATGCTCGGCGCACACTTCGAATTGACGTAGAAATGATTCCAAGGAGCCCGTACCATCGAACTTGCCAGGCTTCATGAACTGTCGTTTGGCTGAAGGACGATCCGTGCGAGGTAAGGTCGCACGAAGATATTTGCCAGAGGACTCTGGCGTCTCATCGATCGGTGAGTCCAACGGATGCATCCTCTCGAAGGTCGATATGCGATCGATCATCGGAGGTTCCAAGGTCGAGGGCGAATTCAGCGGCTCTTCCTTGAGGAGACTTCCAGCGAAGAACCCGTCATCGATGTCCAGAAGGTTGTATTGCGAACTTAATCAAGAACACGACTTTCAACGATTATGCAAGTAACCTTGGCGAAGGACAAATACAAATGATCATGAGTGATCACGGAGGACAAGGAGGCAACGTCAAACCCTTTCGAGAGCCGACGTCCGACTGCAGAGGTCGGCAACCAAGGACGCAGACGTGACCTCGCCATGCCCTTGGCAACACAGCAAGTTGAGGGCACACCCGCGAACGACACTCCAGAGGCAGGTCATCGTACCGTACGCTGCTACAAATTGCCAGCGTCAAGGTCACTTTTAAGCAAAACTGTCGTCAACCTCGCCGGCCAGAACGAGGTGGAGCATCCGTTAATTTTAATACGACCTCTAGATCGACTGGAACAAGCGGACTGCGGTCATTGTATGTGCGATGTCGTATAAACGGTCAAGGTTGTTTATGCCTTTTGGACACAGGGTCAGAGGTGAACTTGATACCTGCTTCCGTAGCAGAAGGGTTGTCACTTGACCACTCAGCCCGCGAACTGTACGCTGCGAACGGTAGTGTTATCAACATATTGGGAGAAGCGACAACCGAAGTCAAATTCAACGAGCGTTGCAAGAGGAAGGTCACCTTCATCGTCTCCGAGCAAGTGAACGAGGTCATGCTCGGTATGGAATTCTCACGACCTTCAAGTGTGGTTTAAGTTTTGCGAAGAAGAAGCTCTTCATTGGGCGTAGCCAACTGCCCTTGATCAGGAGAGACGGTGTTGGGTGGTGTCGACGTGTACAGGTGTCAAGTCGCATCGAGATCCCACCACTCGCTCAACTTGACGTGCCCTCTAAAATCTTGTGGAGAGGTGAAAATCCTAAAGAGTCTAACACGTGGATGCTCGAACACAAAGAACTGCGGCCCGGGTTCACGCCGCTCGCGTTCTGCTCGCGGAAGGAACCACCGATTCCGTGGTGCGGTTGGTGAACACGAGAGAGGAACCGACTGTCATTGACGAAAACGAAGTCCTTGGGATCCTACAACCGGTAGAGGTCATTGAATGTCAACCGAACTGCGAAGAGACCGTCAAGACTGCCTTGAATCAAGCTGTGGATACTTTGCTCTCCACAGTGGACGAAAGTCTTCCAGAAGATACTAGGGTTCATCTTGAGGCGCTCGTGCGCGAGTTTCGCGACGTTTTCTCTTTAGAAAAGAATGACCTTGGTCATTGCACGATCACGAAGCATCGCATCGATACGGGGTCAGCGAGACCCGTGCGGCAACCTCTACGTCCTCAACCAAGGGCGTACCGAGAGGTGATCGACAGTGAGGTAGATCAAATGTTGAGTGGAGGTTTAATCGAACCCACCAAAAGCGAGTGGGCCTCCAACGTTGTACTAGCGAAGAAGAAGGACGGGACCTTGAGATTCTGTCTAGATTATCGTTCGTTGAATGCAGTCACTAAGGGAGACGCCTATCCTCTACCTAAGATTAATGATTGCTTGGATGCCCTCAGTGGCGCTCGTTGGTTCAGCACGCTAGACTTAAAGAGCGGCTACCATCAAATAGCTATGGACTCGACGGACGCAGATAAGACTGCCTTCGTTACTAGAAGAGGTTCATTTCGTTGGAAGCGCATGCCGATGGGACTGTCCGGGGCCACGGCGACCTTCCAAAGGACAATGGATTTAGTGCTCTCAGGGTTAAATTTCAGCATGTGTCTCGTCTACTTAGACGATGTGATCGTGTTTAGCGATTCGACAGAACAGCACCTCCTCCGTTTGCGAGAAGTCTTTGAACGGTTGCGGAACGCTCGCCTCAAGCTCAAGGTCGAAAAATGTCGGTTGATGAACCGCAAGGTTAATTTTTTGGGACATGTAATTTCCGACGAAGGGGTTGCTATGGACGAGGGAAAGATCGAAAGGGTCATGTCTTGGCCCGCCCCCACTAACTTGAAGGAGCTGCGTGCCTTTCTAGGACTCTGCTCCTATTACCGCCGTTTCATCTCCAACTTCGCCGGTATAACTGACAATCTCAGTCAACTCACACGCAAGAATGTGAAGTTCGAATGGAACTCCGAAAGACAAGCGTCCTTCGACTTCCTCAAGCAAAAATTAGGATCCGCACCAATATTAGGGCTGCCTAACGACAATGACGAATTCGTCCTTGACACAGACGCGTCCGAATTCGCTATCGGAGCTGTACTCTCCCAGAGACAAGACGGACAGGAAGTGGTCTTGGCGTATGGGAGCAGGTTATTGTCGCGCGCTGAGAGAAATTATTGTACCACGAGGAGGAACTCCTCGCAGTTGTTTATTTTCTCAAGTACTTTAAGACGTACTTATTAGGAGACCTTTCTGTCTAAGAACAGACCACGCAGCATTGCAATGGCTCCAGAGGACGCCTGATCCTATCGGTCAACAGGCCAGATGGCAAGAACGCTTGTCTGAGTTCAGATTTAAGATTTTACACAGACCAGGTAGATCCCATCAGAACGCCGACGGGATGTCTCGACGACCTCCACCATGTGAAGAAGTCGTCGTCGCCGCAGTAACATCAGCTCCGCCTATGGTAGAGAACGACCTTCACCTGGCCGAAGAGCAAGGTAAAGATCCGTTACTGATGAAGGTTCGCGATTGGATCGCCTACGGCGCTCCCAATTTGGTCGATATATTAACGGACGACGAAGCTACCAAGACTCTTTGGCATGTCCGTGAACAAATGTCCTTGGAGGATGGAGTGCTCTACCGTACTCGACCCGATGGGACACGGCAGATCATCCTTCCTAAATCGTTGCGTCGGAACTTTCTTCATCTGTGTCACACCGGAATGACTGGAGGTCATATGGGTGTACGTCGTACCCGTGCTCAAGTTCGACGACGAGCCTTTTGGCCAGGGTGGTCCAAGGACACCCAATTGTTTTGTAAATCCTGTGAAGAATGTTCCAGGTATCGTCAGGAAACCCCAAAACAACAAGGAAACTTCACCCAGTGTTGTGGGGCCCCTTGGGAAGTTTTGTCAGTAGATGTGACTGGACCTCACCCAAGGTCAAGTAGAGGTCACGTGTACATTCTAACTATGATGGACTACTTCACGAAGTTCGTGGAGGCAGTTCCCATACGTAATCAAGAGGCCACCACGTTGGCTAGAGCGATAGTCGAGAGGATCTGCACCGTGTATGGAACGCCGCTTAGAATCTTGTCCGACCGTGGACCATCGTTCGAATCTGAGGTATTCCAAGAGATGTGTCACATGTTAGGCATAGAGAAGATTCGTACGACCAGTTACGAGCCAAGGACAAACGGTCTTGTCGAGCGATACCACCGAACCATGAATACCATGATAGGGAAAATGGTGTCGGATAACCATCGTGACTGGCACGAGGTCCTCCCCATGGTCACAGCCGCCTACCGTGCCTCCGTGCACGAAAGTACTGGGTTCACTCCCAACTACTTGATTTTCGGGAGAGAGAACCTTATGCCAGTGGATGTTGTTTATAGAGTGCCTTCATCTAGCGAGACTCCTGACCTTAATGAGTTCGTGCAGAATCTGAAGGACACGCTGACCTACTCCTACGAACTCGTTCGTCGTAACCTTGGGGTCGCTACCGAACGTCGGAAGCGGAAATACGACATGAACGTACGCACGCAACGTTTTACAGTAGGCGACAAGGTGTGGGTATTTATACCGCGGAGACGCCGAGGTCATTACCCTAAGTGGGAGCGGTATTATCAAGGTCCCTTCGAGATCATCGAGCAAACTGGCCCTTTGAACTTTAAGGTGCGCAAGTTGCCCAGAGGGCGTACGTTCGTGACACATGTTGATAAGCTCACGCCCTACCGAGCAATTACAGATGAAGAATCGTCCAATCCGAGTTCGGGACAACCGGAGGACGTGGTGCCAAGGAGAACGATTTCCGAGTCCGATTGCGGGGAACCACCGTTGAACCAGGTCCCCAGAATAGAGGAAGAATCTGTAGTGGGCCCCGATGAAACGCGGTCGCCCGAAGCCACCACCGAGATCGATGAGGCACGCCACTCGCCTGGACGACGTAATGTCTTGCGTCCACGCGTTAATCTTCGTAAACCTCCTCGATATCGCGACGACTAAAAAGGCGATGACTTGATAACCCTCGCCTCAGCTGACGGCCTAGTACTCACGATGCTCGATAGCAAAGCAGGCCGCCACATTCAAAATGAATGGATGTTTTCTAGCGTTCTCGCCCACATTTAACTTTCTGATTCACCTACCTGTGACGACCCCACTTCTGGTACCAATTGTTGCGAAATCCGCTAATTGACCCCTGATGAAAGGTTAAGGACAAAGAGGGAAATCGTGCGTTAAACTTGGGCCCCCGTCCCGATCTGAGACAGCCCGTGCTTGTGAAAGACAGAACGACCTTTTAATTTAAGAACTTAACTTTATTATAAACATAACAATAAGAAGGTCATTTACTGGCGAACTTAATCAAGAACACGACTTTCAACGATTATGCAAGTAACCTTGGCGAAGGACAAATACAAATGATCATGAGTGATCACGGAGGACAAGGAGGCAACGTCAGGTAAGGCAATCGACAAAACAAAGACTTAACTCTATATCAGTCAACATTCAAATAACAACACATTAGAGTGTTCGATATTGGAGGAGGGCATTTGAAGGGTAACATAACTAACACTGGAATAATGCATCGCTAGTCAGTACGACATCCACTGTGAACGATTAATCAGAGGTTAAATTTATGAGTGTGACCTTCAAGTAATCAACTTCAAGTCGAAGTTAATATCGAATGACGACGAAGAACAGAAATCTAAGAAATGCAACCTTAATTCTCTACGTCTTATTCTAGAGGTCGAATACAAGTGTCAATAACAGGTTTAACCTTCAACTACAGAACGAGCATCCAGAGGTCGCAACAGACTTACAAGCTATTCAAATCGAGGTCGAGTACGTCTTTGACCGGCAACAGATATGTGGCGACCTTTCTACGATGACCTTTAAGCACTAAACAATGATATCGAATGACGACGAAGAACAGAAACCTAAGAAATGTAACCTTGAATCTCCACGTCTTATTCTAAAGGTCGATAACAAGTGTCAATAACGAGTTTAACCTTCAACTACAGAACGAGCGTCCAGAGGTCGCAACAGGCTTATAAGCTATTCAAATCGAGGTCGAGAACGTCTTTGACCTGCAACAGATGTTATGACTTTTCTACAATGACCTTTAAGCAGCAATTAATAAGCAATACATAAAGATTTAGAGAACAATGTCATGACCTTTAAATATTTGACCTCACGCAAAACAAGAGTTTCACGGCGACTACCTGTCACAAGTATTGACCGAAGTCAGTGAGTGTCCTCATAAGGACACAGAAAAGCCGCAGCTGTGTAATGTATGCTGAATGGGTGACCTCGCAAGGGCACCGAGGGCCGCAGCCCGTGTATGTATGCTGAATGAGTGACCTCGCAAAGGGCACAGAAAAGCCGCAGCTGTGTATGTATGCTGAATGGGTGACCTCACAAAGGGCACCGAGAGGCCGCAGCCGTGTATGTATGCTGAATGAGTGACCTCGCAAGGGCACAGAGTAGCCACAGCTGTGTATGTATGCTGAATGGGTGACCTCACAAGGACACCGAGAGGCCGCAGCCGTGTATGTATGCTGAATGAGTGACCTCGCAAGGGCACAGAGTAGCCGCAGCTGTGTATGTATGCTGAATGGGTGACCTCGCAAGGACACCGAGAGGCCGCAGCCGTGTATGTAATGCCACAGGCCTTAACCTGGGACTGGAGAGTTTGCAAGGCTCACCAGAAAACGATCGTTCGGACGCTGGGCAATAGCCCTGGCACGATCGGCCCTTAATATTGGAAGAGGCAGGAGATAAGAACTCCGGAGCTTGCTAAGAAAAGGAGTGTAAATTGCGAATCTCCAATTCGTTGCTGTTCCGTAACGCGTCGTGCCACCTAGTGAGCACTATATACATAGTTACTGGCGACTTTTTGTCACATAATAGTGGTCGAATAGTCCTCCGTAGGGTGAGGGTTCGAATCCGAATGAACATTCTTCTTTGAGGCCTATTCATTCCGTGTAAATCAGTTAAAGGCGACGCCTACCGAATAAACGAGGAAGCGCCAATGCAAGGAAATGGCCATAGTCTGAGTTGGTTAACGCGAGGTGTGTGCATGGCGAGTTCCAGCCTTTGGCGATTCGACCAGGTTAGTGTAGTGCGACGGAAAGAAGGATTTTCCGTTAGTTTTCCAGGTGGAGTTAATTATGAGCGTGCGTTCGAGTACAAATTCTTCGAACGGAGAAAGCTATGAAGAGCACGAACGTTAAGCGAGAATATTGAATCGTGGCGCCGCATAGCGACTGATTTCGCTATAACGCGAGCGTATCAAGCTTTAAAAATAAAAATTCGCCACAATTAATTAAGGTCTGGCATACATACACGGCTGCGGCCCCTCGGTGCCCTTGCGAGGTCACCCATTCAGCATACATTACACAGCTGCGGCTTTTCTGTGTCCTTGCGAGGACACTCACTGACTTCGGTCAATACTTGTGACAGGTAGTCGCCGTGAAACTCTTGTTTTGCGTGAGGTCAAATATTTAAAGGTCATGACATTGTTCTCTAAATCTTTATGTATTGCTTATTAATTGCTGCTTAAAGGTCATTGTAGAAAAGTCATAACATCCGTTGCAGGTCAAAGACGTTCTCGACCTCGATTTGAATAGCTTATAAGCCTGTTGCGACCTCTGGACGCTCGTTCTGTAGTTGAAGGTTAAACTCGTTATTGACACTTGTTATCGACCTTTAGAATAAGACGTGGAGATTCAAGGTTACATTTCTTAGGTTTCTGTTCTTCGTCGTCATTCGATATCATTGTTTAGTGCTTAAAGGTCATCGTAGAAAGGTCGCCACATATCTGTTGCCGGTCAAAGACGTACTCGACCTCGATTTGAATAGCTTGTAAGTCTGTTGCGACCTCTGGATGCTCGTTCTGTAGTTGAAGGTTAAACCTGTTATTGACACTTGTATTCGACCTCTAGAATAAGACGTAGAGAATTAAGGTTGCATTTCTTAGATTTCTGTTCTTCGTCGTCATTCGATATTAACTTCGACTTGAAGTTGATTACTTGAAGGTCACACTCATAAATTTAACCTCTGATTAATCGTTCACAGTGGATGTCGTACTGACTAGCGATGCATTATTCCAGTGTTAGTTATGTTACCCTTCAAATGCCCTCCTCCAATATCGAACACTCTAATGTGTTGTTATTTGAATGTTGACTGATATAGAGTTAAGTCTTTGTTTTGTCGATTGCCTTACCTGACGTTGCCTCCTTGTCCTCCGTGATCACTCATGATCATTTGTATTTGTCCTTCGCCAAGGTTACTTGCATAATCGTTGAAAGTCGTGTTCTTGATTAAGTTCGCAATACAACCTTCTGGACATCGATGACGGGTTCTTCGCTGGAAGTCTCCTCAAGGAAGAGCCGCTGAATTCGCCCTCGACCTTGGAACCTCCGATGATCGATCGCATATCGACCTTCGAGAGGATGCATCCGTTGGACTCACCGATCGATGAGACGCCAGAGTCCTCTGGCAAATATCTTCGTGCGACCTTACCTCGCACGGATCGTCCTTCAGCCAAACGACAGTTCATGAAGCCTGGCAAGTTCGATGGTACGGGCTCCTTGGAATCATTTCTACGTCAATTCGAAGTGTGCGCCGAGCATAATCAGTGGACGACGAAGGAGAAGACAGACTTTCTTCAATGCTCGCTGGAGAGGTCAGCTGTCCAGCTCCTCTGGGACTTTGGGTCACGCGCGGACGTTGCGTACGAGGACTTAGTAGAACGGTTGCGACAAAGGTACGGCCTTGAATCGCAGGCTGAAACGTTTCGTACACAGCTAAGGTGTAGACGACAGAAGGACAGGGAAAGCTTGGCGGACTTGTTACACGACATTCGAAGGCTGGTGACCTTGGCCTATCCGGCTCCAGCTAGCGAGACGACAGAGGCCATAGCTCGCGACGCATTCTTAGATGCCATGCGTGATTTTGACCTCTCGTTGAAGGTGCGTGAGAGGGAGCCAAAGTCTTTGGACGAGACCTTCAGGACAGCCGTTCGCCTCGAGACTTACAAGAAGTCCTTCGAGATGCAGGACGCTCGGGACAATACACGACGTGAACCCAGACGCCAAGTACGTTCTACCAGACAGGACGACGCGGTGGCAGAACTCACCGCTCAAATGAAAGACTTTATGGAAGTCCAGAGAAGGAATCAAGAACAATGGATGAAATCTATGGAGGAGAAGTTGTTGGCAAGGTCAAACCCTTTCGAGAGCCGACGTCCGACTGCAGAGGTCGGCAACCAAGGACGCAGACGTGACCTCGCCATGCCCTTGGCAACACAGCAAGTTGGGGCACACCCGCGAACGACACTCCAGAGGCAGGTCATCGTACCGTACGCTGCTACAATTGCCAGCGTCAAGGTCACTTAAGCAAAAACTGTCGCCAACCTCGCCGGCCAGAACGAGGTGGAGCATCCGTTAATTTTAATACGACCTCTAGATCGACTGGAACAAGCGGACTGCGGTCATTGTATGTGCGATGTCGTATAAACGGTCAAGGTTGTTTATGCCTTTTGGACACAGGGTCAGAGGTGAACTTGATACCTGCTTCCGTAGCAGAAGGGTTGTCACTTGACCACTCAGCCCGCGAACTGTACGCTGCGAACGGTAGTGTTATCAACATATTGGGAGAAGCGACAACCGAAGTCAAATTCAACGAGCGTTGCAAGAGGAAGGTCACCTTCATCGTCTCCGAGCAAGTGAACGAGGTCATGCTCGGTATGGAATTCCTCACGACCTTCAAGTGTGGTTTAAGTTTTGCGAAGAAAGCTCTTCATTGGGCGTAGCCAACTGCCCTTGATCAGGAGAGACGGTGTTGGGTGGTGTCGACGTGTACAGGTGTCAAGTCGCATCGAGATCCCACCACTCGCTCAACTTGACGTGCCCTCTAAAATCTTGTGGAGAGGTGAAAATCCTAAAGAGTCTAACACGTGGATGCTCGAACACAAAGAACTGCGACCCGGAGTTCACGCCGCTCGCGTTCTGCTCGCGGAAGGAACCACCGATTCCGTGGTGCGGTTGGTGAACACGAGAGGGAACCGACTGTCATTGACGAAAACGAAGTCCTTGGGATCCTACAACCGGTAGAGGTCATTGAATGTCAACCGAACTGCGAAGAGACCGTCAAGACTGCCTTGAATCAAGCTGTGGATACTTTGCTCTCCACAGTGGACGAAAGTCTTCCCGAAGATACTAGGGTTCATCTTGAGGCGCTCGTGCGCGAGTTTCGCGACGTTTTCTCTTTAGAAAAGAATGACCTTGGTCATTGCACGATCACGAAGCATCGCATCGATACGGGGTCAGCGAGACCCGTGCGGCAACCTCTACGACCTCAACCAAGGGCGTACCGAGAGGTGATCGACAGTGAGGTAGATCAAATGTTGAGTGGAGGTTTAATCGAACCCGCCAAAAGCGAGTGGGCCTCCAACGTTGTACTAGCGAAGAAGAAGGACGGGACCTTGAGATTCTGTCTAGATTATCGTTCATTGAATGCAGTCACTAAGGGAGACGCCTATCCTCTACCTAAGATTAATGATTGCTTGGATGCACTCAGTGGCGCTCGTTGGTTCAGCACGCTAGACTTAAAGAGCGGCTACCATCAAATAGCTATGGACTCGACGGACGCAGATAAGACTGCCTTCGTTACTAGAAGAGGTTCATTTCGTTGGAAGCGCATGCCGATGGGACTGTCCGGGGCCACGGCGACCTTCCAAAGGACAATGGATTTAGTGCTCTCAGGGTTAAATTTCAGCATGTGTCTCGTCTACTTAGACGATGTGATCGTGTTTAGCGATTCGACAGAACAGCACCTCCTCCGTTTGCGAGAAGTCTTTGAACGGTTGCGGAACGCTCGCCTCAAGCTCAAGGTCGAAAAATGTCGGTTGATGAACCGCAAGGTTAATTTTTTGGGACATGTAATTTCCGACGAAGGGGTTGCTATGGACGAGGGAAAGATCGAAAGGGTCATGTCTTGACCCGCCCCCACTAACTTGAAGGAGCTGCGTGCCTTTCTAGGACTCTGCTCCTATTACCGCCGTTTCATCTCCAACTTCGCCGGTATAACTGACAATCTCAGTCAACTCACACGCAAGAATGTGAAGTTCGAATGGAACTCCGAAAGACAAGCGTCCTTCGACTTCCTCAAGCAAAAATTAGGATCCGCACCAATATTAGGGCTGCCTAACGACAATGACGAATTCGTCCTTGACACAGACGCGTCCGAATTCGCTATCGGAGCTGTACTCTCCCAGAGACAAGACGGACAGGAAGTGGTCTTGGCGTATGGGAGCAGGTTATTGTCGCGCGCCGAGAGAAATTATTGTACCACGAGGAGGGAACTTCTCGCAGTTGTTTATTTTCTCAAATACTTTAAGACGTACTTGTTAGGAAGACCTTTCTGTCTAAGGACAGACCACGCAGCATTGCAATGGCTCCAGAGGACGCCTGATCCTATCGGTCAACAGGCCAGATGGCAAGAACGCTTGTCTGAGTTCAGATTTAAGATTTTACACAGACCAGGTAGATCCCATCAGAACGCCGACGGGATGTCTCGACGACCTCCACCATGTGAAGAAGTCGTCGTCGCCGCAGTAACATCAGCTCCGCCTATGGTAGAGAACGACCTTCACCTGGCCGAAGAGCAAGGTAAAGATCCGTTACTGATGAAGGTTCGCGATTGGATCGCCTACGGCGCTCCCAATTTGGTCGATATATTAACGGACGACGAAGCTACCAAGACTCTTTGGCATGTCCGTGAACAAATGTCCTTGGAGGATGGAGTGCTCTACCGTACTCGACCCGATGGGGCACGGCAGATCATCCTTCCCAAATCGTTGCGTCGGAACTTTCTTCATCTTTGTCACACCGGAATGACTGGAGGTCATATGGGTGTACGTCGTACCCGTGCTCAAGTTCGACGACGAGCCTTTTTGGCCAGGGTGGTCCAAGGACACCCATTTATTTTGTAAATCCTGTGAAGAATGTTCCAGGTATCGTCAGGGGAACCCCCGAAACAAGGTAAACTTCACCCAGTGTTGTGTGGGGCCCCTGGGAAGTTTTGTCAGTAGACGTGACTGGACCTCACCCAAGGTCAAGTAGAGGTCACGTGTACATTCTAACTATGATGGACTACTTCACGAAGTTCGTGGAGGCAGTTCCCATACGTAATCAAGAGGCTACCACGTTGGCTAGAGCGATAGTTGAGAAGATCTGCGCCGTGTATGGAACGCCGCTTAGAATCTTGTCCGACCGTGGACCATCGTTCGAATCTGAGGTATTCCAAGAGATGTGTCACATGTTAGGCATTGAGAAGATTCGTACTACCAGTTACGAGCCAAGGACAAACGGTCTTGTCGAAGATACCACCGAACCATGAATACCACGATATCTTAAAATGGTGTCGGCATAACCATCGTGACTCTTTACGAGGTCCTCCCCAAGGTCACAGCCGCCTCACCGGGCCTCCGTGGTGAAAGATCTCGGTTCGACTCCCAACTGTTGATCTTCGGGACCACCCAACACCAGTGGATCCTGTTTATAGGCAGTTGGCTACGCCCAATGAAGAGCTTCTTCTTCGCAAAACTTAAACCACACTTGAAGGTCGTGAGAATTCCATACCGAGCATGACCTCGTTCACTTGCTCGGAGACGATGAAGGTGACCTTCCTCTTGCAACGCTCGTTGAATTTGACTTCGGTTGTCGCTTCTCCCAATATGTTGATAACACTACCGTTCGCAGCGTACAGTTCGCGGGTGAGGCGAGTGGTCAAGTGACAACCCTTCTGCTACGGAAGCAGGTATCAAGTTCACCTCTGACCCTGTGTCCAAAAGGCATAAACAACCTTGACCGTTTATACGACATCGCACATACAATGACCGCAGTCCGCTTGTTCCAGTCGATCTAGAGGTCGTATTAAAATTAACGGATGCTCCACCTCGTTCTGGCCGGCGAGGTTGACGACAGTTTTTGCTTAGGACCTTGACGCTGGCAATTGTAGCAGCGTACGGTACGATGACCTGCCTCTGGAGTGTCGTTCGCGGGTGTGCCCCAACTTGCTGTGTTGCCAAGGGCATGGCGAGGTCACGTCTGCGTCCTGGTTGCCGACCTCTGCAGTCGGACGTCGGCTCTCGAAAGGGTTTGACCTTGCCAACAACTTCTCCTCCATAGATTTCATCCATTGTTCTTGATTCCTTCTCTGGACTTCCTTCATTTGAAAGTCTTTCATTTGAGCGGTGAGTTCTGCCACCGCGTCGTCCTGTCTGGTAGAACGTACTTGGCGTCTGGGTTCACGTCGTGTATTGTCCCGAGCGTCCTGCATCTCGAAGGACTTCTTGTAAGTCTCGAGGCGAACGGCTGTCCTGAAGGTCTCGTCCAAAGACTTTGCCCTCACGCACCTTCAACGAGAGGTCAAAATCACGCATGGCATCTAAGAATGCGTCGCGAGCTATGGCCTCGTCGTCTCGCTAGCTGGAGCCGGATAGGCCAAGGTCACCAGCCTTCGAATGTCGTGTAACAAGTCCGCCAAGCTTTCCTGTCCTTCTGTCGTCTACACCTTAGCTGTGTACGAAACGTTTCAGCCTGCGATTCAAGGCCGTACCTTTGTCGCAACCGTTCTACTAAGTCCTCGTACGCAACGTCCGCGCGTGACCCAAAGTCCCAGAGGAGCTGGACAGCTGACCTCCAGCGAGCATTGAAGAAAGTCTGTCTTCTCCTTCGTCGTCCACTGATTATGCTCGGCGCACACTTCGACGTAGAAATGATTCCAAGGAGCCCGTACCATCGAACTTGCCAGGCTTCGAACTGTCGTTTGGCTGAAGGACGATCCGTGCGAGGTAAGGTCGCACGAAGATATAAGAGGACTCTGGCGTCTCATCGATCGGTGAGTCCAACGGATGCATCCTCGAAGGTCGATATGCGATCGATCATCGGAGGTTCCAAGGTCGAGGCGATGCGGCTCTTCCTTGAGGAGACTTCCAGCGAAGAACCCGTCATCGATGTCCAGAAGGTTGTATCTCGTGGCTGACCTTCGAGACTCCATAATGCAGATGATTATAGTTCAATGTTATTACCAAGTTCACACAAATGAATGTCAGCAAACAAATGTTAGAGGACAAAAGAAGGTGACTTCAATTTCAATGTCACCTTGACCTGATACTAAAAATGCACTGGACCCCACTCTACCAATTGGTTTAGCAAACCACAAGGTTAATTGTTTAGCATACACGTTGTTAACTTTCGCCGGAGGCGACCACCTCTCGCCTCTTTCACGTCGTTCCCTCGATACAGAATCTCCGCATTTATTGTTTAACAGTACTTTAACAGAACAACTTGATGTTGAAATCGACTACTATATAGGCTTATCGTCGCTCCATACTAGGGATCCGGCTCACTAATTTTCAATCGAATTTCGGTGACGACTTCTTATTTTTAAAGAAGATACGTTCGCATTATATGAGAAATCAGTCGCTACGCGGCGCCACGATTCATTATTCTCGCTTAACGTTCGTCCTCTTCATAACTTTCCCCGTTCGAAGAATTTGTACTCGAACGCACGCTCATAATTAACTCCACCTGGAAAACTAACGGAAAATCCTCCTTTCCGTCGCACTGCACTAACCTGATCGAATCGCCAAAGGCTGGAACTCGCCATGAACACACCTCGCGTTAACCAACTCAGACTATGGCCATTTCCTTGCATTGGCGCTTCCTCGTTTATTCGGTAGGCGTCGCCTTTAACTGATTTACACGGAATGAATAGGCCTCAAAGAAGAATGTTCCTTCGGTTCGAACCCTCACCCTACGGAGGACTATTCGACCACTATTATGTGACAAAAAGTCGCCAGTAACTATGTATATAGTGCTCACTAGGTGGCACTACGCGTTACGAAACAGCAACGAATTGGAGATTCGCAATTTACACTCCTTTTCTTAGCAAGCTCCGGAGTTCTTATCTCCTGCCTCTTCCAATATTAAGGGCCGATCGTGCTAGGCTATTGCCCAGCGTCCGGAACGATCGTTTTCTGGTGAGCCTTGCAAACTCTCCAGTCCCAGGTTAAGGCCTGTGGCATTACATACACGGCTGCGGCCTCTCGGTGTCCTTTGCGAGGTCACCCATTCAGCATACATACACGGCTGCGGCTACTCTCGGTGCCCTTTGCGAGGTCACCCATTCAGCATACATACACAGCTGCGGCCTCTCGGTGTCCTTTGCGAGGTCACCCATTCAGCATACATACACGGCTGCGGCTACTCGGTGCCCTGCGAGGTCACTCATTCAGCATACATACACCCATGCAGCATCTCGGTGCCACAGCGAGGTCACCCATTCAGCATACATACACAGCTGCGGCTTTTCTGTGCCCTTGCGAGGTCACTCATTCAGCATACATACACGGCTGCGGCCCTCGGTGCCCTTTTGCGAGGTCACCCATTCAGCATACATTACACAGCTGCGGCTTTTCTGTGTCCTTGCGAGGACACTCACTGACTTCGGTCAATACTTGTGACAGGTAGTCGCCGTGAAACTCTTGTTTTGCGTTAGGTCAAATATTTAAAGGTCATGACATTGTTCTCTAAATCTTTATGTATTGCTTATTAATTGCTGCTTAAAGGTCATTGTAGAAAAGTCATAACATCTGTTGCAGGTCAAAGACGTTCTCGACCTCGATTTGAATATTCATATAAGCCTGTTGCGACCTCTGGACGCTCGTTCGTTCTCGTTAGTTGAAGGTTAAACTCGTTATTGACACTTGTTATCGACCTTTAGAATAAGACGTGAGATTCAAGGTTACATTTCTTAGGTTTCTGTTCTTCGTCGTCATTCGATATCATTGTTTAGTGCTTAAAGGTCATCGTAGAAAGGTCGCAACATATCTGTTGCCGGTCAAAGACGTACTCGACCTCGATTTGAATAGCTTGTAAGTCTGTTGCGACCTCTGGATGCTCGTTCTGTAGTTGAAGGTTAAACCTGTTATTGACACTTGTATTCGACCTCTAGAATAAGACGTAGAGAATTAAGGTTGCATTTCTTAGATTTCTGTTCTTCGTCGTCATTCGATATTAACTTCGACTTGAAGTTGATTACTTGAAGGTCACACTCATAAATTTAACCTCTGATTAATCGTTCACAGTGGATGTCGTACTGACTAGCGATGCATTATTCCAGTGTTAGTTATGTTAACCTTCAAATGCCCTCCTCCAATATCGAACACTCTAATGTGTTGTTATTTGAATGTTGACTGATATAGAGTTAAGTCTTTGTTTTGTCGATTGCCTTACCTGACGTTGCCTCCTTGTCCTCCGTGATCACTCATGATCATTTGTATTTGTCCTTCGCCAAGGTTACTTGCATAATCGTTGAAAGTCGTGTTCTTGATTAAGTTCGCCAGTAAATGACCTTCTTATTGTTATGTTTATAATAAAGTTAAGTTCTTAAATTAAAAGGTCGTTCTGTCTTTCACAAGCACGGGCTGTCTCAGACCGACGGGGGCCAAGTTTAACGCACGATTTCCCTCTTTGTCCTTAACCTTTAAACAGGGGTCAATTAGCGGATTTCGCGACAATTGGTACCAGAAGTGGGGTCCAGTGCTTGTGAAATTTTTAGTATACTAGGTCAAGGTGACATTGAAATTGAAGTCACCTTCTTTTGTCCTCTAACATTTGTTTTGCTGACATTCATTTGTGTGAACTTGGTAATAACATTGAACTATAATCATCTGCATTATGGAGTCTCGAAGGTCAGCCACGAGATACAACCTTCTGGACATCGATGACGGGTTTCTTCGCTGGAAGTCTCCTCAAGGAAGAGCCGCTGAATTCGCCCTCGACCTTGGAACCTCCGATGATCGATCGCATATCGACCTTCGAGAGGATGCATCCGCTGGACTCGCCGATCGATGAGACGCCAGAGTCCTCTGGCAAATATCTTCGTGCGACCTTACCTCGCACGGATCGTCCTTCAGCCAAACGACAGTTCATGAAGCCTGGCAAGTTCGATGGTACGGGCTCCTTGGAATCATTTCTACGTCAATTCGAAGTGTGCGCCGAGCATAATCAGTGGACGACGAAGGAGAAGACAGACTTTCTTCAATGCTCGCTGGAGAGGTCAGCTGTCCAGCTCCTCTGGGACTTTGGGTCACGCGCGGACGTTGCGTACGAGGACTTAGTAGAACGGTTGCGACAAAGGTACGGCCTTGAATCGCAGGCTGAAACGTTTCGTACACAGCTAAGATGTAGACGACAGAAGGACAGGGAAAGCTTAGCGGACTTGTTACACGACATTCGAAGGCTGGTGACCTTGGCCTATCCGGCTCCAGCTAGCGAGACGACCGAGGCCATAGCTCGCGACGCGTTCTTAGATGCCATGCGTGATTTTGACCTCTCGTTGAAGGTGCGTGAGAGGGAGCCAAAGTCCTTGGACGAGACCTTCAGGACAGCCGTTCGCCTCGAGACTTACAAGAAGTCCTTCGAGATGCAGGACGCTCGGGACAATACACGACGTGAACCCAGACGCCAAGTTCGTTCTACCAGACAGGACGACGCTGTGGTAGAACTCACCGCTCAAATGAAAGACTTTATGGAAGTCCAGAGAAGGAATCAAGAACAATGGATGAAATCTATGGAGGAGAAGTTGTTGGCAAGGTCAAACCCTTTCGAGAGCCGACGTCCGACTGCAGAGGTCGGCAACCAAGGACGCAGACGTGACCTCGCCATGCCCTTTGGCAACACAGCAAGTTGGGGGCACACCCGCGAGCGACCCTCCAGAAGCAGGTCATCGTACTGTACGCTGCTACAATTGCCAGCGTCAAGGTCACTTAAGCAAAACTGTCGCCAACCTCGCCGTCAAGAACGAGGTGGAGCATCCGTTAATTTTAATACGACCTCTAGATCGACTGGAGCAAGCGGACTGCGGTCATTGTATGTGCGGTGCCGTATAAACGGTCAAGGTTGTTTATGTCTTTTGGACACAGGGTCAGAGGTGAACTTGATACCTGCTTCCGTAGCAGAAGGGTTGTCACTTGACCACTCAGTCCGCGAACTGTACGCTGCGAACGGTAGTGTTATCAACATATTGGGAGAAGCGACAACCGAAGTCAAATTCAACGAGCGTTGCAAGAGGAAGGTCACCTTCATCGTCTCCGAGCAAGTGAACGAGGTCATGCTCGGTATGGAATTCCTCACGACCTTCAAGTGTGGTTTAAGTTTTGCGAAGAAGAAGCTCTTCATTGGGCGTAGCCAACTGCCCTTGATCAGGAGAGACGGTGTTGGGTGGTGTCGACGTGTACAGGTGTCAAGTCGCATCGAGATCCCACCACTCGCTCAACTTGACGTGCCCTCTAAAATCTTGTGGAGAGGTGAAAATCCTAAAGAGTCTAACACGTGGATGCTCGAACACAAAGAACTGCGACCCGGAGTTCACGCCGCTCGCGTTCTGCTCGCGGAAGGAACCACCGATTCCGTGGTGCGGTTAGTGAATACGAGAGAGGAGCCGACTGTCATTGACGAAAACGAAGTCCTTGGGATCCTACAACCGGTAGAGGTCATCGAACGTCAACCGAACTGTGAGGAGACAGTCAGGACTGCCTTGGATCAAGCTGTGGATACTTTGCTCTCCACAGTGGACGAAAGTCTTCCAGAAGATACTAGGGTTCATCTTGAGGCGCTCGTGCGCGAGTTTCGCGACGTTTTCTCTTTAGAAAAGAATGACCTTGGTCATTGCACGATCACGAAGCATCGCATCGATACGGGGTCAGCGAGACCCGTGCGGCAACCTCTACGTCCTCAACCAAGGGCGTACCGAGAGGTGATCGACAGTGAGGTAGATCAAATGTTGAGTGGAGGTTTAATCGAACCCGCCAAAAGCGAGTGGGCCTCCAACGTTGTACTAGCGAAGAAGAAGGACGGGACCTTGAGATTCTGTCTAGATTATCGTTCGTTGAATGCAGTCACTAAGGGAGACGCCTATCCTCTACCTAAGATTAATGATTGCTTGGATGCACTCAGTGGCGCTCGTTGGTTCAGCACGCTAGACTTAAAGAGCGGCTACCATCAAATAGCTATGGACTCGACGGACGCAGATAAGACTGCCTTCGTTACTAGAAGAGGTTCATTTCGTTGGAAGCGCATGCCGATGGGACTGTCCGGGGCCACGGCGACCTTCCAAAGGACAATGGATTTAGTGCTCTCCGGGTTAAATTTCAGCATGTGTCTCGTCTACTTAGACGATGTGATCGTGTTTAGCGATTCGACAGAACAGCACCTCTTCCGTTTGCGAGAAGTCTTTGAACGGTTGCGGAACGCTCGCCTCAAGCTCAAGGTCGAAAAATGTCGGTTGATGAACCGCAAGGTTAATTTTTTGGGACATGTAATTTCCGACGAAGGGGTTGCTATGGACGAGGGAAAGATCGAAAGGGTCATGTCTTGGCCCGCCCCCACTAACTTGAAGGAGCTGCGTGCCTTTCTAGGACTCTGCTCCTATTATCGCCGTTTCATCCCCAACTTCGCCGGTATAACTGACAATCTCAGTCAACTCACACGCAAGAATGTGAAGTTCGAATGGAACTCTAAAAGACAAGCGTCCTTCGATTTTCTCAAGCAAAAGTTAGGATCCGCACCAATATTAGGGCTGCCTAACGACAATGACGAATTCGTCCTTGACACAGACGCGTCCGAATTCGCTATCGGAGCTGTCCTCTCCCAGAGACAAGACGGACAGGAAGTGGTCTTGGCGTATGGGAGCAGGTTATTGTCGCGCGCCGAGAGAAATTATTGTACCACGAGGAGGGAACTTCTCGCAGTTGTTTATTTTCTCAAATACTTTAAGACGTACTTGTTAGGAAGACCTTTCTGTCTAAGGACAGACCACGCAGCATTGCAATGGCTCCAGAGGACGCCTGATCCTATCGGTCAACAGGCCAGATGGCAAGAACGCTTGTCTGAGTTCAGATTTAAGATTTTACACAGACCAGGTAGATCCCATCAGAACGCCGACGGGATGTCTCGACGACCTCCACCATGTGAAGAAGTCGTCGTCGCCGCAGTAACATCAGCTCCGCCTATGGTAGAGAACGACCTTCACCTGGCCGAAGAGCAAGGTAAAGATCCGTTACTGATGAAGGTTCGCGATTGGATCGCCTACGGCGCTCCCAATTTGGTCGATATATTAACGGACGACGAAGCAACCAAGACTCTTTGGCATGTCCGTGAACAAATGTCCTTGGAGGATGGAGTGCTCTACCGTACTCGACCCGATGGGACACGGCAGATCATCCTTCCCAAATCGTTGCGTCGGAACTTTCTTCATCTTTGTCACACCGGAATGACTGGAGGTCATATGGGTGTACGTCGCACCCGTGCTCAAGTTCGACGACGAGCCTTTTGGCCAGGGTGGTCCAAGGACACCCAATTGTTTTGTAAATCCTGTGAAGAATGTTCCAGGTATCGTCAAGGGAAACCCCCCAAAACAAGGGAACTTCACCCATTGTTGTGTGGGGCCCCCTGGGAAGTTTTGTCAGTAGATGTGACTGGACCTCACCCAAGGTCAAGTAGAGGTCACGTGTACATTCTAACTATGATGGACTACTTCACGAAGTTCGTGGAGGCAGTTCCTATACGTAATCAAGAGGCCACCACGTTGGTTAGAGCGATAGTTGAGAAGATCTGCGCCGTGTGGAACGCCGCTTAGAATCTTGTCCGACCGTGGACCATCGTTCGAATCTGAGGTATTCCAAGAGATGTGTCACATGTTAGGCATTGAGAAGATTCGTACTACCAGTTACGAGCCAAGGACAAACGGTCTTGTCGAGCGATACCACCGAACCATGAATACCATGATAGGGAAAATGGTGTCGGATAACCATCGTGACTGGCACGAGGTCCTCCCCATGGTCACAGCCGCCTACCGGGCCTCCGTGCACGAAAGCACTGGGTTCACTCCCAACTACTTGATCTTCGGGAGAGAGAACCTTATGCCAGTGGATGTTGTTTATAGAGTGCCTTCATCTAGCGAGACTCCTGACCTTAATGAGTTCGTGCAGAATCTGAAGGACACGCTGACCTACTCCTACGAACTCGTTCGTCGTAACCTTGGGGTCGCTACAGAACGTCGGAAGAGGAAATACGACATGAACGTACGCACGCAACGTTTTACAGTAGGCGACAAGGTGTGGGTATTTATACCGCGGAGACGCCGAGGTCATTACCCTAAGTGGGAGCGGTATTATCAAGGTCCCTTCGAGATCATCGAGCAAACTGGCCCTTTGAACTTTAAGGTGCGCAAGTTGCCCAGAGGGCGCATGTTCGTGACACATGTTGATAAGCTCACGCCCTACCGAGCAATTACAGATGAAGAATCGTCCAATCCGAGTTCGGGACAACCGGAGGACGTGGTGCCAAGGAGAACGATTTCCGAGTCCGATTGCGGGGAACCACCGTTGAACCAGGTCCCCAGAATAGAGGAAGAAGCTGTAGTGGGCCCCGATGAAACGCGGTCGCCCGAAGCCACCACCGAGATCGATGAGGCACGCCACTCGCCTGGACGACGTAACGTCTTGCGTCCACGCGTTAATCTTCGTAAACCTCCTCGATATCGCGACGACTAAAAGGCGATGACTTGATAACCTTCGCCTCAGCTGACGGCCTAGTACTCACGATGCTCGATAGCAAAGCAGGCCGCAACATTCAAAATGAATGGATGTTTCTAGCGTTCTCGCCCACATTTAACTTTCTGATTCACCTACCTGTGACGATCCCACTTCGCATAGAATCTCTTGTATCAACCGAGGGCGGTTGATGTCCTAAGTTAGAGGGCATTGTGGCGAATTTTTATTTTTAAAGCTTGATACGTTCGCATTATAGCGAAATCAGTCGCTACGCGGCGCCACGATTCATTATTCTCGCTTAACGTTCGTCCTCTTCATAACTTTCCCGTTCGAAGAATTTGTACTCGAACGCACGCTCATAATTAACTCCACCTGGAAAACTAACGGAAAATCCTCCTTTCCGTCGCACTGCACTAACCTGATCGAATCGCCAAAGGCTGGAACTCGCCATGAACACACCTCGCGTTAACCAACTCAGACTATGGCCATTTTCCTTGCATTGGCGCTTCCTCGTTTATTCGGTAGGCGTCGCCTTTAACTGATTTACACGGAATGAATAGGCCTCAAAGAAGAATGTTCATTCGGATTCGAACCCCTCACCCTACGGAGGACTATTCGACCACTATTATGTGACAAAAAGTCGCCAGTAACTATGTATATAGTGCTCACTAGGTGGCACTACGCGTTACGAAACAGCAACGAATTGGAGATTCGCAATTTACACTCCTTTTCTTAGCAAGCTCCGGTTCTTATCTCCTGCCTCTTCCAATATTAAGGGCCGATCGTGCTAGGCTATTGCCCAGCGTCCGGAACGATCGTTTTCTGGTGAGCCTTGCAAACTCTCCAGTCCCAGGCTAAGGTCTGTGGCATTACATACACGGCTGCGGCCACTCTGTGCCCTTGCGAGGTCACTCATTCAGCATACATACACGGCTGCGGCCTCTCGGTGTCCTTGCGAGGTCACCCATTCAGCATACATACACGGCTGCGGCCTCTCGGTGTCCTTGCGAGGTCACCCATTCAGCATACATACACAGCTGCGGCTACTCTGTGCCCTTGCGAGGTCACTCATTCAGCATACATACACAGCTGCGGCTACTCTGTGCCCTTGCGAGGTCACTCATTCAGCATACATACACGGCTGCGGCCTCTCGGTGCCCTTGCGAGGTCACCCATTCAGCATACATTACACAGCTGCGGCTTTTCTGTGTCCTTGCGAGGACACTCACTGACTTCGGTCAATACTTGTGACAGGTAGTCGCCGTGAAACTCTTGTTTTGCGTTAGGTCGAATATTTAAAGGTCATGACATTGTTCTCTAAATCTTTATGTATTGTTTATTAATTGCTGCTTAAAGGTCATTGTAGAAAAGTCATAACATCTGTTGCAGGTCAAAGACGTTTTCGACCTCGATTTGAATAGCTTATAAGCCTGTTGCGACCTCTGGACGCTCGTTCTGTAGTTGAAGGTTAAACTCGTTATTGACACTTGTTATCGACCTTTAGAATAAGACGTGGAGATTCAAGGTTACATTTCTTAGGTTTCTGTTCTTCATTCGATATCATTGTTTAGTGCTTAAAGGTCATCGTAGAAAGGTCGCAACATATCTGTTGCCGGTCAAAGACGTACTCGACCTCGATTTGAATAGCTTGTAAGTCTGTTGCGACCTCTGGATGCTCGTTCTGTAGTTGAAGGTTAAACCTGTTATTGACACTTGTATTCTTAAAGTTCAAAGGGCCAGTTTGCTCGATGATCTCGAAGGGACCTTGATAATACCGCTCCCACTTAGGGTAATGACCTCGGCGTCTCCGCGGTATAAATACCCACACCTTGTCGCCTACTGTAAAACGTTGCGTGCGTACGTTCATGTCGTATTTCCTCTTCCGACGTTCTGTAGCGACCCCAAGGTTACGACGAACGAGTTCGTAGGAGTAGGTCAGCGTGTCCTTCAGATTCTGCACGAACTCATTAAGGTCAGAGTCTCGCTAGATGAAGGCACTCTATAAACAACATCCACTGGCATAAGGTTCTCTCTCCCGAAGATCAAGTAGTTGGGAGTGAACCCAGTGCTTTCGTGCACGGAGGCCCGGTAGGCGGCTGTGACCATGGGGGACCTCGTGCCAGTCACGATGGTTATCCGACACCATTTTCCCTATCATGGTATTCATGGTTCGGTGGTATCGCTCGACAAGACCGTTTGTCCTTGGCTCGTAACTGGTAGTACGAATCTTCTCAATGCCTAACATGTGACATCTCTCTGGAATACCTCAGATTCGAACGATGGTCCACGGTCGGACAAGATTCTAAGCGGCGTTCCATACACGGCGCAGATCTTCTCAACTATCGCTCTAGCCAACGTGGTGGCCTCTTGATTACGTATGGGGAACTGCCTCCACGAACTTCGTGAAGTAGTCCATCATAGTTAGAACGTACACGTGACCTCTACTTGACCTTGGGTGAGGTCCAGTCACGTCTACTGACAAAACTTCCCAGGGGGCCCCACACAACACTGGGTGAAGTTTACCTTGTTTCGGGGTTTTCCCTGACGATACCTGGAACATTCTTCACAGGATTTACAAAATAAATGGGTGTCCTTGGACCACCCCCTGGCCAAAAAGGCTCGTCGTCGAACTTGAGCACGGGTGCGACGTACACCCATATGACCTCCAGTCATTCCGGTGTGACAAAGACGCAGAAAGTTCCGACGCAACGATTTGGGAAGGATGATCTGCCGTGCCCATCGGGTCGAGTACGGTAGAGCACTCCATCCTCCAAGGACATTTGTTCACGGACATGCCAAAGAGTCTTGGTAGCTTCGTCGTCCGTTAATATATCGACCAAATTGGGAGCGCCGTAGGCGATCCAATCGCGAACCTTCATCAGTAACGGATCTTTACCTTGCTCTTCGGCCAGGTGAAGGTCGTTCTCTACCATAGGCGGAGCTGATGTTACTGCGGCGACGACGACTTCTTCACATGGTGGAGGTCGTCGAGACATCCCGTCGGCGTTCTGATGGGATCTACCTGGTCTGTGTAAAATCTTAAATCTGAACTCAGACAAGCGTTCTTGCCATCTGGCCTGTTGACCGATAGGATCAGGCGTCCTCTGGAGCCATTGCAATGCTGCGTGGTCTGTTCTTAGACAGAAAGGTCTTCCTAACAAGTACGTCTTAAAGTATTTGAGAAAATAAACAACTGCGAGTTTCCCTCCTCGTGGTACAATAATTTCTCTCGGCGCGCGACAATAACCTGCTCCCATACGCCAAGACCACTTCCTGTCCGTCTTGTCTCTGGGAGAGGACAGCTCCGATAGCGAATTCGGACGCGTCTGTGTCAAGGACGAATTCGTCATTGTCGTTAGGGGCAGCCCTAATATTGGTGCGGATCCTAACTTTTGCTTGAGAAAATCGAAGGACGCTTGTCTTTTAGAGTTCCATTCGAACTTCACATTCTTGCGTGTGAGTTGACTGAGATTGTCAGTTATACCGGCGAAGTTGGGGATGAAACGGCGATAATAGGAGCAGAGTCCTAGAAAGGCACGCAGCTCCTTCAAGTTAGTGGGGGCGGGCCAAGACATGACCCTTTCGATCTTTCCTCGTCCATAGCAACCCCTTCGTCGGAAATTACATGTCCCAAAAAATTAACCTTGCGGTTCATCAACCGACATTTTTTCGACCTTGAGCTTGAGGCGAGCGTTCCGCAACCGTTCAAAGACTTCTCGCAAACGGAAGAGGTGCTGTTCTGTCGAATCGCTAAACACGATCACATCGTCTAAGTAGACGAGACACATGCTGAAATTTAACCCACTGAGCACTAAATCCATTGTCCTTGGAAGGTCGCCGTGGCCCCGGACAGTCCCATCGGCATGCGCTTCCAACGAAATGAACCTCTTCTAGTAACGAAGGCAGTCTTATCTGCGTCCGTCGAGTCCATAGCTATTTGATGGTAGCCGCTCTTTAAGTCTAGCGTGCTGAACCAACGAGCGCCACTGAGGGCATCCAAGCAATCATTAATCTTAGGTAGAGGATAGGCGTCTCCCTTAGTGACTGCATTCAACGAACGATAATCTAGACAGAATCTCAAGGTCCCGTCCTTCTTCTTCGCTAGTACAACGTTGGAGGCCCACTCGCTTTTGGCGGGTTCGATTAAACCTCCACTCAACATTTGATCTACCTCACTGTCGATCACCTCTCGGTACGCCCTTGGTTGAGGACGTAGAGGTTGCCGCACGGGTCTCGCTGACCCCGTATCGATGCGATGCTTCGTGATCGTGCAATGACCAAGGTCATTCTTTTCTAAAGAGAAAACGTCGCGAAACTCGCGCACGAGCGCCTCAAGATGAACCCTAGTATCTTCTGGAAGACTTTCGTCCACTGTGGAGAGCAAAGTATCCACAGCTTGATCCAAGGCAGTCCTGACTGTCTCCTCACAGTTCGGTTGACGTTCGATGACCTCTACCGGTTGTAGGATCCCAAGGACTTCGTTTTCGTCAATGACAGTCGGCTCCTCTCTCGTATTCACTAACCGCACCACGGAATCGGTGGTTCCTTCCGCGAGCAGAACGCGAGCGGCGTGAACTCCGGGTCGCAGTTCTTTGTGTTCGAGCATCCACGTGTTAGACTCTTTAGGATTTTCACCTCTCCACAAGATTTTAGAGGGCACGTCAAGTTGAGCGAGTGGTGGGATCTCGATGCGACTTGACACCTGTACACGTCGACACCACCCAACACCGTCTCTCCTGATCAAGGGCAGTTGGCTACGCCCAATGAAGAGCTTCTTCTTCGCAAAACTTAAACCACACTTGAAGGTCGTGAGGAATTCCATACCGAGCATGACCTCGTTCACTTGCTCGGAGACGATGAAGGTGACCTTCCTCTTGCAACGCTCGTTGAATTTGACTTCGGTTGTCGCTTCTCCCAATATGTTGATAACACTACCGTTCGCAGCGTACAGTTCGCGGACTGAGTGGTCAAGTGACAACCCTTCTGCTACGGAAGCAGGCATCAAGTTCACCTCTGACCCTGTGTCCAAAAGACATAAACAACCTTGACCGTTTATACGGCACCGCACATACAATGACCGCAGTCCGCTTGCTCCAGTCGATCTAGAGGTCGTATTAAAATTAACGGATGCTCCACCTCGTTCTTGACGGCGAGGTTGGCGACAGTTTTTGCTTAAAGTGACCTTGACGCTGGCAATTGTAGCAGCGTACAGTACGATGACCTGCTTCTGGAGGGTCGCTCATGGGTGTGCCCCAACTTGCTGTGTTGCCAAGGGCATGGCGAGGTCACGTCTGCGTCCTGGTTGCCGACCTCTGCAGTCGGACGTCGGCTCTCGAAAGGGTTTGACCTTGCCAACAACTTCTCCTCCATAGATTTCATCCATTGTTCTTGATTCCTTCTCTGGACTTCCATAAAGTCTTTCATTTGAGCGGTGAGTTCTACCACAGCGTCGTCCTGTCTGGTAGAACGAACTTGGCGTCTGGGTTCACGTCGTGTATTGTCCTGAGCGTCCTGCATCTCGAAGGACTTCTTGTAAGTCTCGAGGCGAACGGCTGTCCTGAAGGTCTCGTCCAAGGACTTTGGCTCCTCTCACGCACCTTCAACGAGAGGTCAAAATCACGCATGGCATCTAAGAACGCGTCGCGAGCTATGGCCTCAGTCGTCTCGCTAGCTGGAGCCGGATAGGCCAAGGTCACCAGCCTTCGAATGTCGTGTAACAAGTCTGCCAAGCTTTCTCTGTCCTTCTGTCGTCTACACCTTAGCTGTGTACGAAACGTTTCAGCCTGCGATTCAAGGCCGTACCTTTGTCGTAACCGTTCTACTAAGTCCTCGTACGCAACGTCCGCGCGTGACCCAAAGTCCCAGAGGAGCTGGACAGCTGACCTCTCCAGCGAGCATTGAAGAAAGTCTGTCTTCTCCTTCGTCGTCCACTGATTATGCTCGGCGCACACTTCGAATTGACGTAGAAATGATTCCAAGGAGCCCGTACCATCGAACTTGCCAGGCTTCATGAACTGTCGTTTGGCTGAAGGACGATCCGTGCGAGTAAGGTCGCACGAAGATATTTTGCCAGAGGACTCTGGCGTCTCATCGATCGGTGAGTCCAACGGATGCATCCTCTCGAAGGTCGATATGCGATCGATCATCGGAGGTTCCAAGGTCGAGGGCGAATTCAGCGGCTCTTCCTTGAGGAGACTTCCAGCGAAGAACCCGTCATCGATGTCCAGAAGGTTGTATTTCGTGGCTGACCTTCGAGACTCCATAATGCAGATGATTATAGTTCAATGTTATTAACAAGTTCACACAAATGAATGTCAGCAAACAAATGTTAGAGGACAATAGAAGGTGACTTCAATTTCAATGTCACCTTGACCTGAAGTATACTAAAAAATTCACAAGCACTGGACCCCACTTCTGGTACCAATTGTTGCGAAATCCGCTAATTGACCCCTGATGAAAGGTTAAGGACAAAGAGGGAAATCGTGCGTTAAACTTGGGCCCCCGTCCCGATCTGAGACAGCCCGTGCTTGTGAAAGACAGAACGACCTTTTAATTTAAGAACTTAACTTTATTATAAACATAACAATAAGAAGGTCATTTACTGGCGAACTTAATCAAGAACACGACTTTCAACGATTATGCAAGTAACCTTGGCGAAGGACAAATACAAATGATCATGAGTGATCCCGGAGGACAAGGAGGCAACGTCAGGTAAGGCAATCGACAAAACAAAGACTTAACTCTATATCAGTCAACATTCAAATAACAACACATTAGAGTGTTCGATATTGGAGGAGGGCATTTGAAGGTTAACATAACTAACACTGGAATAATGCATCGCAAGTCAGTACGACATCCACTGTGAACGATTAATCAGAGGTTAAATTTATGAGTGTGACCTTCGAGTAATCAACTTCAAGTCGAAGTTAATATCGAATGACGACGAAGAACAGAAATCTAAGAAATGCAACCTTAATTCTTTACGTCTTATTCTAAAGGTCGAATACAAGTGTCAATAACGAGTTTAACCTTCAACTACAGAACGAGCGTCCAGAGAGGTCGCAACAGACTTACAAGCTATTCAAATCGAGGTCGAGTACGTCTTTGACCGGCAACAGATATGTTGCGACCTTTCTACGATGACCTTTAAGCACTAAACAATGATATCGAATGAAGAACAGAAACCTAAGAAATGTAACCTTGAATCTCCACGTCTTATTCTAAAGGTCAATAACAAAGTGTCAATAACGAGTTTAACCTTCAACTACAGAACGAGCGTCCAGAGGTCGCAACAGGCTTATAAGCTATTCAAATCGAGGTCGAGAACGTCTTTGACCTGCAACAGATGTTATGACTTTTCTACAATGACCTTTAAGCAGCAATTAATAAACAATACATAAAGATTTAGGAGAACAATGTCATGACCTTTAAATATTTGACCTAACGCAAACAAGAGTTTCACGGCGACTACCTGTCACAAGTATTGACCGAAGTCAGTGGTGTCCTCGCAAGGACACAGAAAGCCGCAGCTGTGTAATGTATGCTGAATGGGTGACCTCACCAAGGGCACCGAGGCTCGCAGCCGTGTATGTATGCTGAATGAGTGACCTCGCAAGGGCACAGAGTAGCCCGCAGCTGTGTATGTATGCTGAATGGGTGACCTCGCAAGGACACCGAGAGGCCGCAGCCGTGTATGTATGCTGAATGGGTGACCTCGCAAGGACACCGAGAGGCCGCAGCCGTGTATGTATGCTGAATGGGTGACCTCGCAAAGGACACCGAGGCCGCAGCCGTGTATGTATGCTGAATGGGTGACCTCGCAAGGACACCGAGAGGCCGCAGCCGTGTATGTATGCTGAATGGGTGACCTCGCAAGGACACCGAGAGGCCGCAGCCGTGTATGTAATGCCACAGGCCTTAGCCTGGGACTGGAGAGTTTGCAAGGCTCACCAGAAACGATCGTTCCGACGCTGGGCAACAGCCCAGCACGATCGGCCCTTAATATTGGAAGAGGCAGGAGATAAGAACTCCGGAGCTTGCTGAAAAGGAGTGTAAATTGCGAATCTCCAATTCGTTGCTGTTTCATGTGCGCGTAGTGCCACCTAGTGAGCACTATATACATAGTTACTGGCGACTTTTTGTCACATAATAGTGGTCGAATAGTCCTCCGTAGGGTGAGGGTTCGAATCCGAATGAACATTCTTCTTTGAGGCCTATTCATTCCGTGTAAATCAGTTAAAGGCGACGCCTACCGAATAAACGAGGAAGCGCCAATGCAAGGAAATGGCCATAGTCTGAGTTGGTTAACGCGAGGTGTGTTCATGGCGAGTTCCAGCCTTTGGCGATTCGATCAGGTTAGTGCAGTGCGACGGAAAGGAGGATTTTCCGTTAGTTTTCAGGTGGAGTTAATTGAGAGCGTGCGTTCGAGTACAAATTCTTCGAACGGGGAAAGTTATGAAGAGGACGAACGTTAAGCGAGAATAATGAATCGTGGCGCCGCGTAGCGACTGATTTCGCTATAATGCGAACGTATCAAGCTTTAAAAATAAAAATTCGCCACAATGCCCCCAACTTAGGACATCAACCGCCCTCGGTTGATACAAGAGATTCTATGCGAAGTGGGATCGTCACAGGTAGGTGAATCAGAAAGTTAAATGTGGGCGAGAACGCTAGAAAACATCCATTCATTTTGAATGTGGCGGCCTGCTTTGCTATCGAGCATCGTGAGTACTAGGCCGTCAGCTGAGGGCGAGGGTTATCAAGTCATCGCCTTTTTAGTCGTCGCGATATCGAGGAGGTTTACGAAGATTAACGCGTGGACGCAAGACATTACGTCGTCCAGGCGAGTGGCGTGCCTCATCGATCTCGGTGGTGGCTTCGGGCGACCGCGTTTCATCGGGGCCCACTACAGATTCTTCCTCTATTCTGGGGACCTGGTTCAACGGTGGTTCCCCGCAATCGGACTCGGAAATCGTTCTCCTTGGCACCACGTCCTCCGGTTGTCCCGAACTCGGATTGACGATTCTTCATCTGTAATTGCTCGGTAGGGCGTGAGCTTATCAACATGTGTCACGAACGTACGCCCTCTGGGGCAACTTGCGCACCTTAAAGTTCAAAGGGCCAGTTTGCTCGATGATCTCGAAGGACCTTGATAATACCGCTCCCACTTAGGGTAATGACCTCGGCGTCTCCGCGGTATAAATACCCACACCTTGTCGCCTACTGTAAAACGTTGCGTGCGTACGTTCATGTCGTATTTCCGCTTCCGACGTTCGGTAGCGACCCCAGGTTACGACGAACGAGTTCGGAGGTAGGTCAGCGTGTCCTTCAGATTCTGCACGAACTCATTAAGGTCAGGAGTCTCGCTAGATGAAGGCACTCTATAAACAACATCCACTGGCATAAGGTTCTCTCCCGAAAATCAAGTGCAGTTGGGAGGAACCCAGTACTTTCGTGCACGGAGGCACGGTAGGCGGCTGTGACCATGGGGAGGGACCTCGTGCCAGCCAGTCACGATGGTTATCCGACACCATTTTCCTATCATGGTATTCATGGTTC
>CM030834.1:20998421-21053421 GCA_018105865.1 Metaphire vulgaris
GGGGCTAGATATCTGCTAGATTCAGCGTACAGATGGCCTATAAAAACAGTCTTGGAAACTGGGTTTCTGTTTACTGCTGCTGCTGCTGCTGCCGTTAAGCAACATACCGTTGCAGGCACAACGCGAGGATGGCAAAGTGCTACTCGAAGATAGCAGTTCACTTGATAGCAATTCTGTCACTGGTGAGTGCTATAGCCTATATAATCTGCTCTCCATTTATAAAAATATCCATAAAATAATAATAATAATAATAATAATAATAAATTAGCTATTGGAATATGTTTCAGAATAACAGGTATAGTATTTGCTTAACCATCACTAGTGATTTATTGTACAAGCCTGATGACCGTTGTCGGCGTATTTACGAGCATCGCCGCAATCAGTGCATTTGCACTATTAGTCTGTTTGTCGTTCTTTTTCCGATCAAAACAGATCCCTTCGACTGCAAGTAGTTTTTATGCGAAGAGCACTCGGATGCTCGGATGCTAAATGCAGAGCGCAGTCGACTGCTTTGTGGCCGTTCTGTCAATATTGTCTCAATAGACGCTTGCATCGTTGGTTGCTCACACAAAGTGAATTGCAGGCTCATGACATAGTCTGTCTGTCTGTCTGTCTCTGTCTCTGTCTCTGTCTCTGTCTCTGTCTCTGTCTCTGTCTCTGTCTCTGTCTCTGTCTCTCTCTCTCTCTCTCTCTCTCTCGCTGTTCTCTCTCTAGGTCTCTTTCTCTCTGGAAAATTGTCCGGTGATTGACGTCATCTTGATTTAAATCACACACACCTCAATTCTATCTATCAATCTATCAACTATTTCTCTATCTTTCGACCTAAATTATCTATCTATTATCAATCTATCTAGAAATCTATCTATCTCTTAATAATAATCTTAATTTAAATAATAATAATAATAATAATAATAAACTTTAATACTAATACTAAAATAATACTAATACAAAATACTAATACTTTACTACTAATAATAATAATAATAATAATAATATTATTATTATTATTATTATTATTATTATTATTATTATGTTTTAGTTAATTCGTTTCTTCACGTAAGTAAGTAAAATCTCGCGAGTTCATATATTGCGCTGTCGAAAATATTCATATATTGCGCTGTTGAAAATAGTACCGCAGTACCAGGGGCGTAGTGACGAGGATGGGATTATATCGGTATATAAACCCCCAAATCAAGCTACCTTAAAGTTTTTAATGTGCTTTTTAAGATTTTCAAAGTTTTTAAAGATTTATACCTCCCAATCGCATTCTCCCCCACCCCCATATCAAATTCCTGGTTACGCCCCTGCGCCACAGTACCAGTTCCTTCTTAGTCGCTTAGTCAAAATATGAAATAACCAACGGGATGGGCGCCATTTTACCCAATTTAGGGTTCACGTAAGATTCTATCGTCTGCGTTGAAATATTATATTTTTTGATTTTTGCTTTTTGGTTCCAATAGTTCGATTCGCTGTCTTGCGTCATCGAGTAAACTGAAGGAAGACCTACTTAGAGACTACGACAAAGACAAATACCCCGGTGACGTCACAGTTATACCGGAAGTCACCTACAGGGTCTGTCCGACGCTCGATTCCGACGGAATTATGACGTACGAAATAAAGGAACACTACGTAAGAACGAAGAGTGATGTCAACTATAGGCCTACTACTATAGGACACTTAGGAGCATCTGCTATTGTTAACAAGCAGTCGTAACAGTGTTCAAGTTTCAAGGCATAGAAGGAGGGGGGTTGGCAGTGGCGGTCACACCATGCTGATGACTGGGGATGCAACCATCCTCCACCGGGGTTCCGGATGACCTTTTTGTTGTTTGTCAACCTATTTTCCTGTGAGTTTTTAAAAATTTAGTGAAAAATACTGCGAATGACCTTTTTTGCTTGTCGGCCTTTTTGGGCAAGGTTTATTAACATTTAGTGCGTAAAACACTAACAGTGACCTTTTTTCTCTCCTTTCTTTTTTCTTCTTCACTTTGCACCCACCAACTTCCTATAATGTTGTCATACCCTCATCAAGAATTCCTGGAACCGCCACTGGGGTTTGGACTACGTTAATCTCAAAAATTTGGTCTTCCAATAGGGGTCGGGCAGCTAAAAATTGTGACCCAGCTGTGGGTAGTCAATGGGGAAGGTTAGAGATCAATAGAGCTCCACGCATAAAATCCTGGCTTGTTCACAGGAATATTATGTTATGTTTATGAATGTTATGTTTGTTTCAGTCGAGTCTTAAATATCATATTTGTATGCGGGCTTCGTAGAGTGAGACAGCAGGCAATATCTTGCAGTTTGTCTGCTGACTGACTGACTGACACTGACTGACTTATTCATTGATTCACTGATTCATTCTTTGATTCATTTGATTTATGAGTCTGTTTTGTAGGAATGGAATGACAACCGTTTGCATTGGAATCCAGGGAACTATGGTGATGTTCATGACTTCGATGTTCCTTTGAAAAATCTTTGGGTTCCAGACATTAAATTGTCAGAAACAAGCAGGTGACTTTATTGTCCGTCGCTAGGGGCGCCACTGCATAGCAGCGTAAGAATAACAGTCCGTAATAAAACTGCAGCGTTCAATGTAATTATTTGGTCATTGGCTAATAACGTCGTCTGGAATCATTAGCGTCGCCACGGGGTGGGGGGGGATTTGGGGCAACTGTCCCCCAACCTGTCCCCAGACCACCTATCAGATTCGCGAAAATCCGGTGAGAATGTTTTTGTGGAGGGTGGTGTGTGGGGTGGGGTAATAAATCTGACATGCCAGCCCCAATTTGCTCCCCACCAACCCAAAATTCCTGGCGATGCCACTGTCTGGAACAGTTATTCTATTCTAAAATGTGTCTTTTATTTATATTTATTTTAAATGTGGCTCCCCACCCTCTGGAAAGCGCAGCATCTACACGCACTATCTCGAGTATCTCGATATTTTCGTTTTAATAGTTGCTGAAAGATATACTGTACATGATCCTGATCTACGACATTGGACAAACTTTCAAGATAAGATTCTGATAAATCGCAGTAATTTAGGGTTAGTTTCTGCCATTAGGCCTACATAGCTTGCAGACATATTCAGGGCTACGATGAACCTATACATACAGACCACATACAATAACTGTGTGCCGTAGAAATCTAAACTGAAAGTGTGAAAGAATGGTGACTATAGTGGATGTCCCCTCTCCATAAAGTACGCCACTCTATATTTCTAATAGTTTATTGATAAGACTAAATAAATTCTCATTTTTCCAGAGAGCTACTCTACAGCCGGGAACACCTCTGAGTCGGAGTAGAATAGCAATAAGAGTTTCTATATAAAACCTTTGCCTCATTATATTGCATTGTGTTAGCAACGTTTTGTGCATGGCCGTGTCATATAAATCTAACTGAGACTTAGAATACGGCAGAAATCCGCCATCATTGTTATGACTATGTTTACTATTACCCTTATTATTATTATTATTATTATTATTATTATTATTATTATTATTATTACTACTACTATTACTACTACTACTATTATTATTATTATTTATTATTATGAAAGTTTACTGCGTTATTACTATTACTGGATTATTCGTTTACTATTACTATTATTATTATTATTATTATTATTATTATTATTATTATTATTATTATTTGTAGAATAGATGAGGTGGACGGTTTGGCCAGCAGCAACTTGGACTTGACGGCGAAGGTCGTTTATACGGGGAACGTTAAGATCGATCGATTCAGTCGCTACAGGACCCGCTGCTATGTCCGGTCGGACGTCGAGAACGTCCTCGACTGCACCGTCAAGTACGTACATATGTAGGCTCTTCGCGTAACAGAATACCATGATGTATAGATGAAAAAACGTTGGAAAAATAATTAAAACCCCCGTTACAGACCGTAAAAACGTTACAAAAGTTTAACCCCTTAACCGTGTATTTAACTGTAACTCAATGTAAAATGGACGGATATATCCGGGATCCCCAGTTAAGGGGTTAATTAATTAAGGAACGTTAAAAGACGTTGAATAAAAAAACGCTACCGACGTTCATTCAGTCCAACAGCACCCACACAAGTAAAAAAAAACAGTATTATTGCTCGCTCGTTGCCTTATTGCCACAGACTGGGGTCAATGGCGATCTACGAGGAAGAAACGACGACCTTTACGATGGAGCGATCCAAGTGCAACACCGATCTGTTCGGGTTGATGATGGACCAGTGTCGCGACGTCGTACTCACCCGCGAAACGGACATCGAAACGTATTCGCTGGACGCCCACAGCCCCACCACCTACTGGTTCGTCGTAAGACTGAAGCTTCACAAGAAAGCTCGCCGCTCTGTCGACTTCCTCTGACCGCCTGTCGTTAGCACGTTTTCAGTCGTCTGATGCTAGCTATAGGGTCACATAGTCTGATAATTAATTGACGATGTCAGAAGAATGCATTATCACAAGTAGATCAGCTTGCGTTTTTTAATAATTTATTAATTGTTTCGCGTTTGACGGTGATACACTGCATGATCAATGCTGAAATCAGTATTTCTCTTAAAGGTAAAATCTTAGCAGCGCGTATATATCTAGTAAATTTTGTTAAAATAAATAAATAAATGCTATTTATTCGTTTAGTTGTCGTTACAAGAATTTATTTTTGCGAACTCCTGCAGTAATGACACTTACGCTCTTCGTAACAGAATACCATAATCATGATGTATGAAAATGTTGACATTCACGCAGCCTAATGCCTCATAAAAAACTAATCTACCACTTGCAGTGGGATAAAAGGGCGAAAGTTGGGAAAATATTTGAGAACTGTGTTCATCGCCTGAAAAAGTCTGATGAGCAAAAAACCAGGTCTCCGACCGCCAACAAGTCTCGTACATAAATTCATTTTTTTGCATATTTGTCAACGCTACGTGAGGGACTATTTCTCTTCTGCTTCTTCTTCTGAAAAATTTTCTATTTTTTCCGCCACCTCTGAAAATTGTTTTCCCCCTCAAAATTCCGCTCCTATGAGAATGCCGCCCAGGGGGCGCCCCCCCCCCACCACCCCACCCTTCCTACGCATGCACTGACACTTGAAAAATCACGTTATTATAAGGGATCATATGCCCATAAGTATGCACTATACACTGTATTTCCATGCTGGTCTATTGCTAAATGCTGGTATAGGATCTATTGTGACGTGATCTATTGTGCGTAAACGTTGTATCATGTTTGTGCATTAGAATTGGTGCGTGAAGTCTTCGGGCCGCTAGCACGATTTCACGCGTTTCACTGAGTTTACTTCCGATCCCCAAAATAACAGGCCTCGAGCCCTTTTCTATATAATTATTAATTCCCTTCCTCTGCTTTTGCTTTCGTGGCTGTCAAACGGCAGATTGAAAGCTGAACACTTAATACAACAATCTCATGCGTTTGCGTCTTAGGTGATCGTACACAAAACAAACCTAGACTGAATATTTTATTCTTTGCATGGGTCGATAATTATAATAAGTAATCGCGATGATATTTATTGTGGTAACTGGGACCTACCGATCTCACAATTTAGAAATATTTGCGAATAGGAACGGCAGCAAGGTGTCAGTCGACCTGAAAGGTCTATGAAATATGTCAGTGTCCGCCTATACGGCCAGTGTTTATTCTAGGCCTTCTCTGGGAGGGAATTCCCCTCCCCAGTTTTAAAATCCCCCCAAAAATGTTTATATGTTGGCTGGGGGATGGAAATTTTCCACCAAAAGTGTGAAGATTCAGACCTTGTCCCCCCAAACATTTCAAAATCCCCCCAATGTCAAGGTGGCTAGAATAAACACTGGCCTACGGCGAATTTCATGCAGAAATCACGAATCATACATAGGCCTATATATATAATATATATATATATAATATATATACACACACACACACACACATATATATATATATATATAATACACACACACACACACACACACACACATATATATATATATATATATATATATATATATATATATGCATTATGCACCCAAGCGCACACCTACGCGATGCTGAGTAATAGAGAGTGACACAATACCGCGTAATTACCGTTGGTTTCCCCCGGTAACCGCTACCGTGTCACTCTCTACCTGAATAGTATACAGTAGAGCTGTTCAATTTTTAAAGACATCCGTGGTTCACTGCACAGATAACCACGGAATTTCATATTGGACTGTATAGGCCTTCTGCGATCTCATTGGCTGTTGTTGTTGTTGTTATTTCAGTCCAATCGTAGATAGGCCTAATTGGTATAGGCTACGAGTGAGCAAATGTTGGGCTGATAGATGACTACTTCCTTGCGGTGGTAACAGTTCGGAGTGAAAGTTAAAACGGTCTGTGCAACGTGTCGATTCTAGCTGTGTTTTCATTATTTTGTTAGCGGAAATACACAGTGAAGTTAATAAACGAAGGCTCTCTGCCAAAAAGGGCCGTTATAATAAATAACTGAGACAGTAACAGCACACAATTATCACATGTCACGCTATGGGCCTATACGCAGCACTATGCTGTTGTATACACGGTGCGTCTTTAATATATACGAACCTCTTTGTATTTTGGCTATGACTTTTTCAAATGCAGTCCAGTTTTAATGGAAATGGCATTACCGTGTCCTTTAGAAAATTTGCTCTTAAAAAGTATGACTTTCATTTCCATATCTTATAAGTACTCGCGATACATTGCAATATACTATACATAGTGCTGCACTTCCTGGTTATTGTACAGCAGTAATAGGAAGGATTTGAGTCTTGGAATTCCAGCGATGGTTCACCTCTTCAAGTAACCTATACTGTACATGCATCACACGCATGAGATTCTTCACAAAGCCCAGAGTCACTCTATATGAAAAGGCATGGCTGTTTGCGCTACGGACTGTTTGCCTAGCAGCTATAAGACTCGCCTGAAGTTGTTGGCTGACAAAATAACTACAAAGACTGGCCTCGTTGTATTCGTGCAGTGACTTCAGACTACGATAGCTTACGCTGCGTCAACAGCAGTCGGCCTGGCCTGTCTTAAGTAGGGGTTTCTACAACTCAGTTTGGTTTTCGCCTTCGTAAACACTCGATCGCAAAGATCTCAGCCAAGCTACAGTAGGCCTAAGTCAAGTCCTGCTTCCTGGTTTTCAAGTAAGTCTGAAATCAGTTATTATAATTGTGTATTATAATTATGATTGCGTCGCTGGTCATTTCAATAGAACGTAATCAGGTAAATATTTTCGCGATTAATTGCGTCATATATAGGCCTAATCATGATGCTAGCGACCTAGGTTTAGTCTTTGTTGCCTAACGACTAGGCAAAAAATCCGATTAGGTTTTCAATCAATCAATCAATCAATTTATTGTTTCCAACTCATAAACAAGTATGCTATAATTCTAGTACCATATCAAGATTACAGATAAATTGCTTAACTAAAACTGAGCAATATGCAGACAATCCGATTAGGTTTTATAGGTCTAGGTTGTAAGTAGGGCCTATATATTAGTCCAGATAATCTTATTTATTGTCATTCGAATCAATGGTTCTTGAGGCCAGCCACAAGTTTGTTAGTTGCTTAAGACTGCCGTAAGTCAACGACGAAGTTGAAAAGTAGGCCCTGATGACAATGGGCATATACCGGGTTTCGAGGTTGGGTCGTGGAAAATAGGTCAATCATAGGTTAATCGGTCACAGATACAGCATTTCTATTCAAGTCGATAAGTTATTAAACTGCAGCCCAGTTAGCATACCCTCCATAGCTTCGCCTCGCTATCTCACTGACTGATTCCTGGGATGACCCGGTATTTTTCTGATGGGTTTGAACTTTTGAAGTAGGTCTACCATCAATTGATAGCTTTAGATTGTTACAAATGGTCCTATAAAGGTGCATAATTATTATTTTATTAGTTTAATGCAATTCATTGAGCAAACTGCTGTGACGAGCGACTAAAAAAATAGTAGGAAGACCATAACGTGAATAGAATTAATGGATGGGTGAAACATAATGGTTCTCATACAGGGCGGACACTACTGAACCACTCCTAACCTTATTATTATTATTATTATTATTATTATTATTATTATTATTATTAGATTATTAGATTATTATTAGATTATTATTAGATTATTATTATTATTATTATTATTATTATTATTATTATTATTATTATTATTATTATTATTATTATTATTATTATTATATTTCAGTCCTTCTGTCGAAAGACATGGCCTACCGATCGGTGGCAATGAGGAACAAACGTTTTTCAAGCAGAGAGCCTCCTGCGTCCGATGATCCAGATGAAGATACAGACGATCGCCTTCTCCGGGATCAGAAGACTTTGTCGAAAGGTCGAATACGGCGCATCAAGGCGTTGTCAACCATAGTTGGAAGTAAGTACAATCCAACTTTTGCTTCTGCTATGATCTGCAGACGGCTGGTACGCTTATATTCTAGTAGCAGTTAGGCTAAGTATAGTACTGTTTGCGATTTGACTTACATTGTTATAGGCTCAATGCTAGCATTCGACTGTGTTAATATTAGCAAAAAGGCGGCAAATGCCTTGGCAAAGCCGCCTTGACTTTAACCCCTTAACTGGGGACCCCGGATATATTCGTCCATTTTACATCGAGTTACAGTTTAAATACCCAGTTAAGGGGTTAAAATGGGCTGTTTCAATCGTACAGCGAGTAGCATTAGGTAGACAACTAGTTTAATATTGTCCAAATTCATGTGATAGTCCATACAATACACGAACAGGTTGTGATAACATGTAATGACTTTTTTCTTGTTTTGGGGTTCAGATGCTCAACCAACAAGAAAGAAAATCTTCTCAACTGTTCAACTCGATACGGATTACAGACTCTTTAGTATCGAAGTCCACAGCAAGACGATATCCTGCGTCAAGGTTTTCAATCCGATGCTGCTGGAAAGGAATCCGGACATCTGGAAATCGCTGACGCACGTTCACAGATTCGAACTGGAAGACCCGGAAGGCACGCTGACCGTCATTCCGAGACACTACGCAGCGAACATGGAAGACCTGGAAGCGTTCTCCATCACGTGGACCAGAGTCAGATCTCTGCCGAGCGAACTGTTTCGCGAAGGTCTGAGAACGTTGTCGCTGCAGAGAAATCACATCAAAAGTCTGACCGGCATCGAAAAAGCCGTCAGCCTTTCGAATCTCGACGTCAGCTGCAATCTTCTTACGGAATTGCCGAAAACCCTCGGTCAGCTACAAAACCTGACCACTCTGAACATAAGCGGCAACGCCATATCAGAACTACCAGTGAACATCGGTTGCCTGACCCAACTGAAAACGCTGGACTGCTCGTGCAATCGTCTGACCGTTTTACCGGATTGCATTTGTAACTTAATAGAGCTGTCGAGTCTTAACGTTGGTAACAACAACTTAACGGAATTGCCGAAGAGCATCGTTGGTCTGCCAAAGCTGGAAGATCTACAGGCGCAAATCAATCAGCTGGAAACGCTGCCCGATCGGTTCGACCGCCTAAACAAACTGACCACTTTGAATCTGCGCAGAAACCGGTTCACCAAGGTACCGCCACAGCTGTCCCAAATGTCCAGTCTTCAGGTTCTAAACATGAAGGATAACATCATTCGAAAGTTCCCCGATGCCGTTCCGTGCCTGAAAACCTTGATACTAGATTCGAATAATCTTGGACTGATACCCGACGCCCTGGTCGAATGTTCGAATCTGCAAATGCTGTCGATTCAAAACAATAAGATTACCGCGATACCGACAAAAATCAAGAACATGGCAAGTCTCCGGGTCCTTCACCTGAGCAGAAACGGTATAGAGGAGGTGCCGGAGGACATCGGGGCACTGAAATGCCTTCGCCACTTGAACCTGTCGGCGACGCAGATAGAAACTCTTCCGAACGCCATCCTGTCCATGCCCGAACTCGTCAAACTCGACATCACCGACTGTCCACGGCTACAAAGCTATCTCAGGCTGGCATATAAAGAGGGAGGCCTCGTACAGCTCAGACAAGAAATGCGCCAACAGGCTGAAAACGAAGTCAACGAAGCCAAGACGGCGACAAACAGCCCGGAAAGCATGGATTGCCAAGAAAACGCAGAAGAATCTCCAATCAACGCAACCACTGGCAACGAATGCAGTAATTCAGACGAAGTATTAAAATGCAAACGTACGACAATAATATCGTTTAGCAGGGACAGTTGCCCGGTTGACATAGCAAAAGAATCTATAAACCTTCATACAATACCGGAAAATACGACTTTAGACAATTTATTTGACGCAGCATCCGCTGAAAATCACAGCAAAACAACATCCGACACAGATACGGATTACTGCAACACCCCGGTGAAAATGAGGAGACAGGGACCGACAACTCGACCAAAAGCGAACAAACAACCAGCGATTTCAAAACTAAACGACAATTCTGTCGTTTTACAAGTCTTCGATCCTGAAAACAAACAAGAAAGACAAAGCATAAGACCCAATGATAGTTTAACCACAAGTAAAAGACAATCTCATGTATAAATTGTATACATCTCAGCATCTCATGTATAAGTTGTTCAGTTAGATTGATTCAGCAGTTACATATAAATAGGCCTATATATAGGCATATATATATTACTGCAACTATTATACTGCAATTATCATAATCTTGTATATATGTATATATATTTGTTTTAAAAACCTATATCTAATAAATCCAATAATAATAATAATAATAATAATAATAATAATAATAATAACAATAATAATAATAATAATAATAAAAGAAAAGTTTGCCTGCCTCTGTCTAATTAATTAACAGATCGTTTTGCATATTTTATTTCTAATCTTGTGTACAAACGGTTTGAAAATAACGGTTAAGAGACGTTTAACATATTTATAATTCTAGAGACACGCTTTTAAAAGGTGCTCGTGAGGGACAAAAAATCGAGCCATTAAATAAAAGAGCCGTGTCGAAATTACATTTGTTTTCTATTGGCTTTTGTGCGCTGTTAGGCGCATTCATCTTAACCCCTTAACTGGGCAACTATTTGTAACTCAATGTAAAATGGACGAGTGTTACTCGGGGCACCCAGTTAGGAGGTTAATATGCAATTTGAGACGCACGGTTAAACGCAGTCCTCAGAATTAGCAAACCCATTCAAAAATTAATATAGTTCTGTCGTCATATGGCGACATGTTCTCCGAATGTTTGATGCACGAAAGAAATGCAAATCAGTGGGGTAGCCAGAGGTGGTTGGGGGTAACCCCCTTGGTTGCCCGAGAAAATTTTATGTTGCGTATTATTATTATTCTGTGGGGTGGAGGGACGCCAAAATCGAGGTTAAGGCAGAAAAAGTAAAAAAGAGAATCTAAGAAAAATATCAATATAGTTGTACGCACCCACATAGTTACATGGCTCACTTAATCAAGCAAAATAGTAGGTGACGACTTTGTTTTGCTTGTCAGGATTTTTCGAAGTTGGGAATCATAATCCTCCTTCGGGAAGTCCTGGCTATACGCCATTGTTGCAAACTACTAATAATCAGCAACATCAACGATTAGCCTATAGTTACTAATCATAAAGTTAACCAGTTCAAATCTAAACTAGTTCGTATCGCAGTGATATTCTGCCAAGAGCGCATGCCAAAAATCTTATACGCACTTTTATTTATGCAGTTGTTTAGATTAGTCATGGTAGTTTTACTCAGCGCGGTTACCTCACCAGCTACGTGTGCTGGTGAGGTACATACATATTGCGAATACCCAAATCGGTATGTTTCGAAATTTGGAAAACGAGAAAACCGCATTAGATTATATATTCCGAAGACAACACGGCCATTCAAAAGCTGACCAAAAGTTATCCTATAGGCAGGGGCGTAGCGACAAGGGGGTATATCGATATATATACCCCCAAAATCAATCTACCTTAAAGTTTTTTATGTAAATTACATGTGGTTATATGTGGTTTTTATATATGGTTTATGCGGTTTATAGTTAAGATTTATACCCACCCAAAATATCTATACCCTCCCAAATCAAATTCCTGGCTACGCCCCTGTCTATATATAGGCCTATAAATTGTAGCTTAAAATCTTATCCATCAATTCTCATAATACATCGAAATCGAGTCAGTAAGAGACATTAGGTCATGTGATCACTGGAGATAGATAGGCCTATCTATGGATGCTCAAGTGTAAATACAGTGTAAATGGTGGTTGTCAAAGTATGCAATTAGGTCTATTATTGCTGTTCGTCGTAATCACATCTGTTTGACTTTGAGTCTACAAAAAGTTATAGGCCTAAATTTTACAGCAATTAACTGTCGAAACAGCTTACATATTTTCTGTAATTGCTTCATAAATTTGCAATAATAATTATTATAATCACTACGCGTATATGCCAATCTGACAGGGCCTATCTAACAATGTCTATCTAATAATATAATCTATCTTATAGTTCATCGCACTCGGGGATATTTTTACACTCCCGTATCCCCTCCCCAAGTTCCCCCAACATCCCCCAATCTGAGACCGACACCCCCCAACACCCCTTCATCTGAGAGCCGGATAACCTCTTTTTTGCTTGTCAGACTTTTCGGCAGGCGGCAGGCAGTGGCGTAACTAGGGGGGGGGGGACACTTTGTTGACAGCCCCCCGGGCCCCGGGCGGGGGGCGAAGAGGGGTCTAAGCTAGGGTTAGGTTAGGGTTACCCTAACTTAAACTTAACCCTAACCGTAGAAATGATGTGGTGAGGACCTTTTTTTGCTCGTCAGGGTTGAAAAGGCGGAGACGCGATAACGTTTTTTTGCTCGTCAGCTCGAAACTCTGGGGCCCCCATGTCAAAGATGCCCCCGGGCCCCCAAAAGTCACGCTACGCCACTGGCGGCAGGGCACCCCCAGAAAATGCCAACACCTCCAAATTGATAATATTAGATATAACCCTGATCGCACTCTTAAGTCACTAAGGTAACTTAGGTTAAGTTTTTATTGAGAGTGAATCACAACAATTAATTATTAATCATCCGCTTGTGCTGTAAACAATGAATTTACCTGCAGGGCATGCGCCTGTAACAAAGGCATACAGTTAGTCCTGTTCCTACGACTCACTCTGATGTCCTGCATCATCATCATCACCGTGATACAAGTCACGTGTAGCATCGTTGGCAGGTAGGGAGAGCTTTCGACGAGTCGGCCCGCGACAATCGAGCATCCCGTGACCGATTGTTGTCGTCGTACCTGGCGTGGAGACTGACCGGTGAAAGAAGAGAATGCTCAGCGGTGTCCGGTGACGCCTTTGTTGGCAAATATCGGGTCAAGCGGATGTGCCGTTTTAAATACACAAACACGAGATTCGCCACCAGTTTAGCGGCTGCTCATATTACAGACAGCATGCAGTATATGTGCTAGCGTGCCTTTTTACAGGCTTCCGGCTTATACTATATAGCCTATAGTCGACGGCGCAATCACACACACGCACGCACCCACGCACGCACAAACGCCGCATCATTGTAGGTCGTCGACTTTCCTCCGAAGCTATTAAGTTGTTAGGAGTTGTTGAAAAACAGCCGACGAAAAACTCTGTTTCTTCTTTCGTAATACTCTGTTTAGATCGTTGCGTCGCGTAGACCAGGAAGCGTAGCGCATTCGGGATATCGGCGTCCTATACTGCCCGTGATATAGCTGAGCAGGGCAACCGCCTCGACGGAAACCTCTCTATACGGAGACGCCATGGATGAGTGGGAGACTGGGTCCGAAGCGGGGGACGCCGTTCTATATTCAACGGGACTACAGACGGCCGCGCGCGACGGTTCGGATCTCGGCGGGGCGGTGAACACTGCAGAGCGACTTATCCTCGGATTCTGCACGGCGGAAGAAGGCGGCTCCAAGGACCGACTGAGAAGGGGGAAGGAGGAGGAGGAGGAGAAGCAGAAGCAGGAGCGGGGGCAGAAGAAGGGTGCGTTGAATCGTTCGAGGAAATCGGGGAAGAAGAAGAAGGAAAAGGAAGAGGGCCGGAAATCATTCGCCGGCGTTATCTCAAAGTAACAGCAGACAATATTTCATATCTTTGGCCGAAATTTTTAACGACGAACTTTAAAAACATCCGAAAAGCGAATAAACATTTTAAAATATCTTATACTAAACAAGAACATTCAAAGAATAAAAAGCAGAAGATTGCATACGTTGTTATATAGCTTAACGTAACGACTGGAAAACTAGGTTTTATTACGTTCGATTATACAGGTACAATATGTACAGTATAAGCTTATATATTCCTATATAATTTGTGATCTATCGTAGAATCGACCAAAAGCTACAATACAACTAAATTGATCATTTGGAACAACCACCACGACCCCATGTACTGTATATATATACATAATATACAGTATATACATAATATGCAGTTTATACATAATATATATATATATATATATATATATATATAAGGCGAATACTAATATTCTTAATTTTATAGGTTTTTCGGAAAGTCATCGACTCACGAAGAGAAGGAAACCATTAATGGACTCCAATCGAACGCCAGGGGCGCAGAAAGTGAGAGCTCTTATCTCTCCAACTAATTCCCTGCTAAATCAGCAATTATTTGCCGACAGTTTCGTTTTCTGGCCTAGTTATTTCGTTTCCATTTCTAGATTATTTTTTTCACGGTCGCCTGCGAGTTTATCCGAGGTCCGAGGTCGACTACTATTTCATAGGAATCACTTGTTATCATCTGTGAATTGACCGCTAGATAAACCGATAGGCCTCGATATATATTTTTTGGAAATTTACAGCAATCGCCAAGTAATTATTAATAATCATGACTAATGGAATAAAGAGCACAATGATAAAGGTTCCAACTGTACGCATAGGATTAGGCCTAACTCTGGCCTGCGCCCTGTAGGCCTAATTAAAGGAATATTCCATTTTGAATAAAGGCGTATTCACCTAACATCCTCAGAGCAAATCAAATCAAAACCAGGCCCATTTTATTTAGCAGCAAAAATAATTTGCATAAATGCAATCAGTTTGTACATAAAAATGTATGACGAATATTTAAAATAGTAATTAGATTAAGGCAAAACTCAGACTTTGCGCAAAACCATCCTCCGCTGGTTTCCAATTTCTGAACGTATTAAATTCAAGCAAGTAATTATAATATTGTTTCTGCAGCACTTAGAGGTCAGGCCCATCTTAGATGACTGAGCTTTTAAAAATCACCCTCTTCCACTGCACATCGCATGCTCCGTTCCACTGATCGGAAGGATGTATACGCTGCCGGTGTCAGTGGTCTATACAGGCGTGATAGCCTGATAGGAGACAACCCCCCCCCCCGCAAACAACAAAATCCCCTTCCCAAAATCTAGCACTGACAACTTTTTGCAATGAACCTTCTCTCTTCCCTCCGACCAAATCAATCCCCCCACAAAGGCCCGGAGTCTGGATTAAAAAAACACTGCCCCGATCGCGAACTGCTTTTACTCTGCAGCGTCGATCACCCACAGTGACTGGACCTTCTCTATGGAATGCGTTAACTCCATTCATTCGGGTCTCACATCTTGCCTCTTTCGCTCTGTTCAATGCAAAAGCTAAAGTCCCACTACTTTATCATGCGACTCCGATGTCAGGAGCGCCTCTGAGTCGAAATACAAGGGACGCTACACAAATGCTACATTACATTACATTATAGATATAAGCTTAAGCAGTGTTTCGTACAGGCCTGATAGGAAGGAAATTGTTTTTCTCCTCCAAAACCCCTAAATTTCTCCCAAATCCAAGCACTGACGAAAATGTTTGCATTGAACTGCGCCTCTGTCGTGAGTTGAAAGATAAAATAGGCCTAAATGAAAAGGGAAAGAGAAAAAAATAAGCCGAATTTCTAATCAAATCGTTAATAATTATTAGTACATCTAAACAAATTCCTTTATCAACTGCTATGGACCCGTCATTCATTAATAATTAATAAATAATTGCATCTGTGTTTTATATATATATATATATATATATATATATATATATATATATATTTCCCTATCACAGGCCAGGATAACGGCTGTTTTCTTTTTGCCTGCAGAGCACAGACAGCCGAGTGAAGCCACAACAACAACAACAACGACGACGACGACGACTACTACGACGATGATGATGATGATGATGAAGAGGCAATGTGGAGCGACGGTGAATTTGACGAGGTCACTGGACTATATATATATATATATATATATATATATATATATATATATATATATATATATATATATATATTCATCGTCCTCTTTAGGCTTCTGGTGGGTCTTATGATCCTATAAGACAACTGTTGCTATCATTAATTATAAGCCTATATATATATAATATATATATATATATATATATATATATATATATATATATATATCATTTGTGACTGTCACTATGCGACTAGACAGATAAGTTTAATACTAACCTAAAAGTCGTCTCGCCATATTTCTTCTCGATTGCGCGTGTCAGAGAGTATCTTAGTAAATGTTGATTTTCTATCAGGAGAAACGAACAGCCCAAATATAAGAGACGCGAGAAGGAGAGAAGGACAGAGGAACAGGGGGGCAGAAGGAAGAAGGAGAGAAGACGGACAGGAGGAAACAGAAAGAGAAGGAGAGAGGGACAGAAGGAAATAAAAAGAGAAGAAGAGAGGAACAAAGGAAACAGAAAGAGAAGGAGAGAGGGACAGAAGGAAATAAAAAGAGAAGAAGAGAGGAACAAAGGAAACAAAAAGAGAGGGAGAGAGGGTCAGAAGCAAGAAGGAAATAAGGGAGCAGGAAGAGAAGAAGAGAGGAACACAAAGAAATAGAAAGAGAAGAAGAGAAGGACAGAAGGAAACAGGAAGAGAAGGAGAGAAGCATTTATGAGTCTTTGATCACGTGATCAAGACTCAAGAGCATTCAACTTTTGCATTGTACTCGTGCTCAATCATGCTCGGGTTCATCTTGTTTAACGCCAGCATAAATCCTGCGGAAAGCACACGTGACTAGGCCGTATTAGCTAGTGGACCTATGTCTACGTAACGGTTAATTACTAGTATATTAGTATGGACCGTATATTAGTGCTTTCCGGAGAAGGATTTATGCTGGTGCTAAACAGGATAAAACCCATAGAAACATTTGTCACAGTCAGTACGTCAGTACACCATACAGTATATGCGAGGGGCAAGTATACGTTGGTGTTACTGAGCGTAAAGTGTAAACCGTACGTATGGGCAGTGAACTAAGCGACCAACGAGTCTTCCGGGAGAGAAAAAAACTGAAAACGTAGCAGTAGGCCTATATTATACTTCAAACGAGCAAAAGGGAAAGTTTGTCAGAGATAAAAGCATTCGTTGCGTTATACGGTTATATTCCACAGGTTCATGAGGTTTCCTTTCAAATAGGCAGTCTACAGTCTCCAAAAAAATAGATTCCAGAAAATGTTATAATCTGAAAGTTTCTGATCGCGCGCAGTTCTCTCTCCCGCTGTCTACTCTGCCTGTTCATTTTGCACCTTTTCTCTCCCAGACATTGGCACTAAAAGAAGAACCGCATGGCGATGATGATGATGATGATGACGATGATGATGGTAGTGATGATGACGATTGTCAAGAGAATGAAAACAGTCCATTTTTTCGCATTGTGATTGATCGTTCTGCATGACGAAATATTTCTTATGTAGGTTGCGTATAATTCAAATACTTGGCTATATAAAACCAGCATGCATACATAACGCCCATATACTGTATCATCATCATCATCATCATCATCATCAGCTCTTAGTCCCCTCAGGAACCGTCGAGACCAGTAGCATGCTGAACGATTCTTTTCCAATTTGCGCGGTCTTGTGCCGCATGTATTGCCTCTCCAAGATTTAATCCCGTCCACTCTCTGATGTCGTCGAACCATCGTCTTCTGGGCCTTCCAGGAGGGCGTGTTCCCTCCATTGTTCCCTCCATTGCAACGTTCAGAATTCTCTTCTCCTCCATGCGACTGACATGACCAAACATCTGGAGCTTCCTTTCTTTGATTGTGTTTATCACATCACTGTCGATCCTGATTCTTCTCCTTACTTCTTTATTCGTGATTTTCATTCCCCCACCATATCTTAACCTCCTTGGCGTTAGAATAATTGTGAAAATGACGTACCAAAAGCGTTAGATTATATATTTTTGAGTCGAAACGACGTTATTACAATATTAGGCCTACTAAAATATTTTTCTGTGTTTATATTAACCCTAACCCTAATCCTAGCCAATGGCTTAGCCTTTACGGATTCAAACGAAATCTTACAGACATAAAGATACATCAATCTATGTCATAAGTGCAAAATTTCATAAGAATATATTCACTCCTTTGAGCACTTTTCAACGTTTGCGATTTGCCTTTACTGCGTTTATATTAACCCTAACCCTAACCCTAGGCAACTGCTTAGCCTGCACCGATTCAAACGAAATTTTACAGACATAAAGATACATCAATCTATGTCATAAGTGCAAAATTTCATAAGAATATATTCACTCCTTTGAGCACTTTTCAACGTTTGCGGTTTGCCTTTACTGCGTTTATATTAACCCTAACCTAACCCTAGGCAACTGCTTAGCCTGCACCGATTCAAACGAAATTTTACAGACATAAAGATACATCAATCTATGTCATAAGTGCAAAATTTCATAAGAATATATTCACTCCTTTGAGCACTTTTCAACGTTTGCGGTTTGCCTTTACTGCGTTTATATTAACCCTAACCCTAACCCTAGGCAACTGCTTAGCCTGCACCGATTCAAACGAAATTTTACAGACATAAAGATACATCAATCTATGTCATAAGTGCAAAATTTCATAAGAATATATTCACTCCTTTGAGCACTTTTCAACGTTTGCGATTTGCCTTTACTGCGTTTATATTAACCCTAACCCTAACCCTAGGTAATGGCTTAGCCTGCACCAATTCAAACGAAATTTTACTGACACAAAGGTACGTCAAACTATGTCATAAGTGCAAAATTTCATAAGAATATATTCACTCCTTTGAGCACTTTTCAACGTTTGCGATTTGCCTTTTCTGCGTTTATATTAACCCTAACCCTAACCCTAGGTAATGGCTTAGCCTGCACCAATTCAAACGAAATTTTACTGACACAAAGGTACATCAATCTATGTCATAAGTGAAAAATTTCATAAGAATATATTCACTCCTTTGAGCACTTTTCAACGTTTGCGATTTGCCTTTTCTGCGTTTATATTAACCCTTTATATTACTGCTTAGCCAGCACCGACTCAAACGAAATTTTACTAACACAAAGGTACATCAATCTATGTCATAAGTGCAAAATTTCATAAGAATATATTTACTCCTTTGAACACTTTTCAACGTTTGCGATTTGCCTTTTCAAACGTTTATATTTTTAACCCTAGGTTAGCTTAGCAGCCTGCACCAATTCAAAGAAATTTTACTGACACAAAGGTACATCAATCTATGTCATAAGTGCAAAATTTCATAAGAATATATTCACTCCTTTGAGCACTTTTCAACGTTTGGGATTTGCCTTTACTGCGTTTATATCAACCCTAACCCTAACCCTAGGCAATGGCTTAGCCTGCACCGATTCAAACGAAATTTTACTGACACAAAGGTACATAAATCTATGTCATAAGTGCAAAATTTCATAAGAATATATTCACTCCTTTGAGCACTTTTCAACGTTTGCGATTTGCCTTTACTGCGTTTATATTAACCTAACCTAACCTAAGCAACTGCTTAGCCTGCACCGATTCAAACGAAATTTTACTGACACAAAGGTACGTCAATCTATGTCATAAGTGCAAAATTTCATAAGAATATATTCACTCCTTTGAGCACTTTTCAACGTTTGCGATTTGCCTTTTCTGCGTTTATATTAAACCTAACCCTAACCTAGGCAACTGGCTTAGCCTGCACCGATTCAAACGAAATTTTACAGACATAAAGATACATCAATCTATGTCATAAGTGAAAAATTTCATAAGAATATATTCACTCCTTTGAGCACTTTTCAACGTTTGCGATTTGCCTTTTACTGCGTTTATATTAACCCTAACCCTAACCTAGGCAACTGCTTAGCCTGCACCGATTCAAACGAAATTTTACAGACATAAAGATACATCAATCTATGTCATAAGTGCAAAATTTCATAAGAATATATTCACTCCTTTGAGCACTTTTCAACGTTTGCGATTTGCCTTTACTGCGTTTATATTAACCCTAACCCTAACCCTAGGCAACTGCTTAGCCTGCACCGATTCAAACGAAATTTTACAGACATAAAGATACATCAATCTATGTCATAAGTGCAAAATTTCATAAGAATATATTCACTCCTTTGAGCACTTTTCAACGTTTGCGATTTGCCTTTACTGCGTTTATATTAACCCTAACCTAACCTAGGCAACTGCTTAGCCTGCACCGATTCAAACGAAATTTTACAGACATAAAGATACATCAATCTATGTCATAAGTGCAAAATTTCATAAGAATATATTCACTCCTTTGAGCACTTTTCAACGTTTGCGATTTGCCTTTTCTGCGTTTATATTAACCCTAACCTAACCTAGGCAATGGCTTAGCCTGCACCAATTCAAACGAAATTTTACTGACACAAAGGTACATCAATCTATGTCATAAGTGAAAAATTTCATAAGAATATATTCACTCCTTTGAGCACTTTTCAACGTTTGCGATTTGCCTTTTCTGCGTTTATATTAACCCTAACCCTAACCCTAGACAACTGCTTAGCCAGCACCGACTCAAACGAAATTTTACTGACACAAAGGTACATCAATCTATGTCATAAGTGCAAAATTTCATAAGAATATATTCACTCCTTTGAACACTTTTCAACGTTTGCGATTTGCCTTTTCTGCGTTTATATTAACCCTAACCCTAACCCTAGGTAATGGCTTAGCCTGCACCAATTCAAACGAAATTTTACTGACACAAAGGTACATCAATCTATGTCATAAGTGCAAAATTTCATAAGAATATATTCACTCCTTTGAGCACTTTTCAACGTTTGCGATTTGCCTTTACTGCGTTTATATCAACCCTAACCCTAACCCTAGGCAATGGCTTAGCCTGCACCGATTCAAACGAAATTTTACTGACACAAAGGTACGTCAATCTATGTCATAAGTGCAAAATTTCATAAGAATATATTCACTCCTTTGAGCACTTTTCAACGTTTGCGATTTGCCTTTTCTGCGTTTATATTAACCCTAACCCTAACCCTAGGCAATGGCTTAGCCTGCACCAATTCAAACGAAATTTTACTGACACAAAGGTACATCAATCTATGTCATAAGTGAAAAATTTCATAAGAATATATTCACTCCTTTGAGCACTTTTCAACGTTTGCGATTTGCCTTTTCTGCGTTTATATTAACCCTAACCCTAACCCTAGACAACTGCTTAGCCAGCACCGACTCAAACGAAATTTTACTGACACAAAGGTACATCAATCTATGTCATAAGTGCAAAATTTCATAAGAATATATTCACTCCTTTGAACACTTTTCAACGTTTGCGATTTGCCTTTTCTGCGTTTATATTAACCCTAACCCTAACCCTAGGTAATGGCTTAGCCAGCACCAATTCAAACGAAATTTTACTGACACAAAGGTACATCAATCTATGTCATAAGTGCAAAATTTCATAAGAATATATTCACTCCTTTGAGCACTTTTCAACGTTTGGGATTTGCCTTTACTGCGTTTATATTAACCCTAACCTAACCCTAGGATTCAAACGAAAACTGGCATAAATCTATGTCATAAGTGCAAAATTTCATAAGCACCTTTGAGCACTTTTCAAAACGATTAATTTTACTTAGCCTGACGATTCAAACGAAATTTTACTGACACAAGGTACATCAATCTATGTCATAAGTGCAAAATTTCATAAGAATATATTCACTCCTTTGAGCACTTTTCAACGTTTGCGATTTGCCTTTTCTGCGTTTATATTAACCTAACCTAACCCTAGGCAACTGCTTAGCCTGCACCGATTCAAACGAAATTTTACAGACATAAAGATACATCAATCTATGTCATAAGTGCAAAATTTCATAAGAATATATTCACTCCTTTGAGCACTTTTCAACGTTTGCGATTTGCCTTTACTGCGTTTATATTAACCCTAACCCTAACCCTAGGCAACTGCTTAGCCTGCACCGATTCAAACGAAATTTTACAGACATAAAGATACGTCAATCTATGTCATAAGTGCAAAATTTCATAAGAATATATTCACTCCTTTGAGCACTTTTCAACGTTTGCGATTTGCCTTTACTGCGTTTATATAACCCTAACCTAACCTAGGCAACTGCTTAGCCTGCACCGATTCAAACGAAATTTTACAGACATAAAGATACATCAATCTATGTCATAAGTGCAAAATTTCATAAGAATATATTCACTCCTTTGAGCACTTTTCAACGTTTGCGATTTGCCTTTACTGCGTTTATATTAACCCTAACCCTAACCCTAGGTAATGGCTTAGCCTGCACCAATTCAAACGATATTTTGCTGACACAAAGGTACGTCAATCTATGTCATAAGTGCAAAATTTCATAAGAATATATTCACTCCTTTGAGCACTTTTCAACGTTTGCGATTTGCCTTTTCTGCGTTTATATTAACCTAACCTAACCTAGGCAATGGCTTAGCCTGCACCAATTCAAACGAAATTTTACTGACACAAAGGTACATCAATCTATGTCATAAGTGAAAAATTTCATAAGAATATATTCACTCCTTTGAGCACTTTTCAACGTTTGCGATTTGCCTTTTCTGCGTTTATATTAACCTTAACCTAACCTAGGTAATGGCTTAGCCTGCACCAATTCAAACGAAATTTTACTGACACAAAGGTACATCAATCTATGTCATAAGTGCAAAATTTCATAAGAATATATTCACTCCTTTGAGCACTTTTCAACGTTTGCGATTTGCCTTTACTGCGTTTATATTAACCCTAACCCTAACCCTAGGCAATGGCTTAGCCTGCACCAATTCAAACGAAATTTTACTGACACAAAGGTACATCAATCTATGTCATAAGTGAAAAATTTCATAAGAATATATTCACTCCTTTGAGCACTTTTCAACGTTTGCGATTTGCCTTTTCTGCGTTTATATTAACCTAAACCTAACCTAGACAACTGCTTAGCCAGCACCGACTCAAACGAAATTTTACTGACACAAAGGTACATCAATCTATGTCATAAGTGCAAAATTTCATAAGAATATATTCACTCCTTTGAACACTTTTCAACGTTTGCGATTTGCCTTTTCTGCGTTTATATTAACCCTAACCCTAACCCTAGGTAATGGCTTAGCCAGCACCAATTCAAACGAAATTTTACTGACACAAAGGTACATCAATCTATGTCATAAGTGCAAAATTTCATAAGAATATATTCACTCCTTTGAGCACTTTTCAACGTTTGGGATTTGCCTTTACTGCGTTTATATCAACCTAACCTAACCTAGGCAATGGCTTAGCCTGCACCGATTCAAACGAAATTTTACTGACACAAAGGTACATAAATCTATGTCATAAGTGCAAAATTTCATAAGAATATATTCACTCCTTTGAGCACTTTTCAACGTTTGCGATTTGCCTTTACTGCGTTTATATTAACCCTAACCCTAACCCTAAGCAACTGCTTAGCCTGCACCGATTCAAACGAAATTTTACTGACACAAAGGTACGTCAATCTATGTCATAAGTGCAAAATTTCATAAGAATATATTCACTCCTTTGAGCACTTTTCAACGTTTGCGATTTGCCTTTTCTGCGTTTATATTAACCCTAACCCTAACCCTAGGCAATGGCTTAGCCTGCACCGATTCAAACGAAATTTTACTGACATAAAGATACATCAATCTATGTCATAAGTGCAAAATTTCATAAGAATATATTCACTCCTTTGAGCACTTTTCAACGTTTGCGATTTGCCTTTACTGCGTTTATATTAACCCTAACCCTAACCCTAGGCAACTGCTTAGCCTGCACCGATTCAAACGAAATTTTACAGACATAAAGATACATCAATCTATGTCATAAGTGCAAAATTTCATAAGAATATATTCACTCCTTTGAGCACTTTTCAACGTTTGCGGTTTGCCTTTACTGCGTTTATATTAACCTAACCTAACCCTAGGCCTAGGCAATTCAAACTTAGCCTGCACCGATTCAAACGAAATTTTACAGACATAAAGATACTAATCAATCTATGTCATAAGTGCAAAATTTCATAAGAATATATTCACTCCTTTGAGCACTTTTCAACGTTTGCGATTTGCCTTTACTTGCGTTTATATTAACCTAACCTAACCTAGGCAACTGCTTAGCCTGCACCGATTCAAACGAAATTTTACTGACACAAAGGTACGTCAATCTATGTCATAAGTGCAAAATTTCATAAGAATATATTCACTCCTTTGAGCACTTTTCAACGTTTGCGATTTGCCTTTTCTGCGTTTATATTAACTCCTAACCCTAACCTAGGCAATGTCTTAGCCTGCACCAATTCAAACGAAATTTTACTGACACAAAGGTACATCAATCTATGTCATAAGTGAAAAATTTCATAAGAATATATTCACTCCTTTGAGCACTTTTCAACGTTTGCGATTTGCCTTTTCTGCGTTTATATTAACCTAACCTAACCCTAGGCAATGGCTTAGCCTGCACCGATTCAAACGAAATTTTACTGACACAAAGGTACATCAATCTATGTCATAAGTGCAAAATTTCATAAGAATATATTCACTCCTTTGAGCACTTTTCAACGTTTGCGATTTGCCTTTTCTGCGTTTATATTAACCCTAACCTAACCTAGGCAATGGCTTAGCCTGCACCAATTCAAACGAAATTTTACTGACACAAAGGTATATCAATCTATGTCATAAGTGAAAAATTTCATAAGAACATATTCACTCCTTTGAGCACTTTTCAACGTTTGCGATTTGCCTTTTCTGCGTTTATATTAACCCTAACCCTAACCCTAGACAACTGCTTAGCCAGCACCGACTCAAACGAAATTTTACTGACACAAAGGTACATCAATCTATGTCATAAGTGCAAAATTTCATAAGAATATATTCACTCCTTTGAGCACTTTTCAACGTTTGCGATTTGCCTTTTCTGCGTTTATATTAACCCTAACCCTAACCCTAGGCAATGGCTTAGCCTGCACCGATTCAAACGAAATTTTACAGACATAAAGATACATCAATCTATGTCATAAGTACAAAATTTCATAAGAATATATTCACTCCTTTGAGCACTTTTCAACGTTTGCGATTTGCCTTTACTGCGTTTATATCAACCCTAACCCTAACCCTAGGCAAAGGCTTAGCCATCACCGATTCAAACGAAATTTTACAGACATAAAGATACATCAATCTATGTCATAAGTGCAAAATTTCATAAGAATATATTCACTCCTTTGAGCACTTTTCAACGTTTGCGATTTGCCTTTACTGCGTTTATATTAACCCTAACCCTAACCCTAGGCAACTGCTTAGCCTGCACCGATTCAAACGAAATTTTACAGACATAAAGATACATCAATCTATGTCATAAGTGCAAAATTTCATAAGAATATATTCACTCCTTTGAACACTTTTCAACGTTTGAGATTTGCCCTTACTGCTTATATATTAACCCTAACCCTAACCCTAGCCAATGGCTTAGCCTTTACGGATTCCAATGAAATTTTACAGACATAAAGATACATCAATCTATGTCATAAGTGCGAAATTTCATAAGAATATATACACTCCTTTGAACACTTTTCAACGTTTGCGATTTGCCCTTACTGCTTATATATTAACTTACCGAGAATGGTATTGGCAGATGTGTGAATGGCTAGCACTTTCGGCAGGCAAGTGAAGATGACCTAGTAATCAAGATTTTTCAAAAATTAGGCCACTATGTCTTTTAAATCAAAAGTGCTTGGCATTCAGAATTTTGCCTGTGGTATTCTATAATGCTTAACCTTTCCCTGTTGCACCCCGTGTATTTCTGGAATCTCCCTGTGCATACATACATACATACTCATATGAATATGTAGCTTTAATTAAAATGGACACTTTTAACTTACCAAGAATGGCATTGGCAGACGTGTGAATGGCTAGCACTTTTGACTGGCAAGTGAAGAGGATCTACTAATGAAGATTTTCAAAAATTAGGGCACTTTCTCTTGTAAATCAAAAGTGCTTGGCATTCAGAATTTTGCCTGTGGTATTCTCTTTTGCTTAAAATGGACATTTTTATCAATGTGCTCTTTTACCTGTCCCAAATGTCTACGTCACCGCCAGTGCCAAATATTTCCCGCTTTTGTCAACGTAAATTTAGATACTCTGAAACTGATATCTTGTCCGTATCACGTACGGGATTAACGCTAAGGAGGTTAAGAAGCCGTCGGTAGCATCGCATTTCGAAAGCCAGGAGTCGCCATATACTGTATACTGTAATTATTAGAAGCATTCTCTAGGTCTAACCCTACAAGTGCATTGCTCGTAGTCGATTGATTCGTTTATGGATTTGTTGGCTAGTTAGTTGATTGACTCGTTGATTGACTGATTGACTGGCTGACTGATTAATTGATTGATTGTTTGATTGACTGATTGATTTTTAAGTTCTCTTCATAGGAATTCGACGACGACGACGAAGTATATTCAAATGTTGATGAGCTTAGAGTTGATCTTGTGGCAAAAATCGAAATTGAAGTAACAACTACAACAACGACAACTAAATCGACATCAGCGTCGACTAAAGACACGGTGACAACGACGAATGATCTAATCATATTCGAGCCGGAAGATGCGGAGGACGAGGTGAGGAGAGAAGTAGAGGAGAAAAAAGAAGAGAAAACCCTAGCAGATACTGAAATTGATCGCTCGTCAGTTGCTAAACCTAGTGGAAAGGTACTTGCTGGTGTACCACTCAGTCGTAGATGTAATGAGATCGATTATGATCTATCCAAAAATATCGATCATGATCAATCCCGGAGTGTGGATAAAGATCGACAGGATCAAGAAACGGACCGGATGCCATCCATCCAATCAGCCAGACGCTTTTTTGAAGTAGACAGTAGTTTTAAAAAATCTGCTGCCAGCGAATTAGGCAAAGACAAAGGCCGAATCCAGAATTTTGGTTCTAAAAACGAAGCAAAGAAGTTAGAACCAAAGCGCGTAATCGAAAAACCGGACATCTTGGATTTTACGAAAACTAAGACGACCAATAGCAACGACAAGGCGGGCTGCATTCGACAACCGGGCGAGGAAAACCAGCAGGCGCAACGCGCTCTGAACACTGCTAGTAAGTCTACAGTTCCCACTGGTCGTCAGACGGGCGTCTGGTCGGGCACGACGAGTCCCATCAATCGCTTCGCCAATAAGCAGTGCACCGCCGCCGCCGCCGCCGCCGCCGCCGCCGAGCAGCCTCCAAGAACGGCCACCAAAGGCAGGAGTGCCACTGGAAGTGGAGGAGGCAGTCCGAGTGGCGGCGAAGGCGAAGGCGAAGGCGCTTCGGATGCGAATCGTTCGAAGATCGCCGCCGTTCACAGCCTCGTCAAGCTGTTCGACACAACGGAGGCGCGATGTCGGTCGCCGGATCTCAACCGAACCCCGAGACCTGCGAAGGACGTTGTACCGACACCCCAACAGCGCCTTACCGGCGACTCGAGGAGAGAACTCGGGACTCGGGAGAAACCAGGTATACAGGCTTTTATACTTGAATATTTGAATCTGTGTCTGGTATATTGATTCATACAGGGGATGTAGGCCTTAGACAGAGATTGCTTCTCTTCTTCTCCTGCTTCTCCCTTTTAGTATTCTAATCCTTTAACGTCGATTTTAATATAGAGTAATTCGCTAAGTATAATTATAGAGTAATTCGCTATTAGATAGCGAATATCTAATATTAGATTCAGAGTCGACGTCCTGTTGGCTAATTACAGTCGATTGAGCTTAATTCGAGCACCCTTGCCACCAAAAAGGCGATGTTCTCACAGTACTTTGGCTGTCAATCATCAGCAAAGCAAGATGAATCGGCTATACAGAAAATCCATTGTACAGATTATACATCTATTGTACATCATGTATTATACAAATACATTATACAAAATACCGTGGGTTCGGATCCGTTTTAGCAAGCCCGTTGACAAACAGCCTGTTTCGAATGTATGCGCTGGTCTAAATTTAGGCCCAACTGTTTCGAAATCAACTGTGGAATACATTTTGGATTAATTCGAACAATAGCTATAGGCATAAGTTATAAGCAACCGGATATTGACGTAATCCGTCGTGTTGCGCATGCGCATTCTGACTTCGGCAGATTAGCAATGATCGTTTTCTTTGCATTGAATTTCCGAGCTCAAAAGTCGCAAAAATACAAATTTATCGAAACTCTGCTATCCTATTGATACTCTAGGCAATTAAGAAAAAGTCTCGTAAATTTATATAGCGAACGAGAAAGTATATGTTCAGTGCAAAATACACGCAGATTCAGTTAATTTATTGGCATAGCTGTTGACAGTCAGTTTCACCCTGTCTTGTCTGGTTTATGCGAAGCGTTGAAGAAGAAACCAATCGTAGAAACTCCAAAGCAACCGAACTCTGCTCGGCTATTTACAGCAACTCCAATGGTATGCTATGTACTTACTTACTTACTTACTCACCTAGTGTGTCTTGGATCTTTTAATCTACACTTCTACAGTATATCTGGTCGTTCACCTCGTGATTTACATGTTGTCCGGCGGCTGAATTGATTTTCCTGTTCAACGGAATCTTCTTGAGAATAGTAATAATATTTTTTCTGAATATTTTGACGTCTTACCTCACTGGGCCTATATATAAAGGGAAACATTTCCGAAAAATTCTGTAATCGCGTACCTGTAGAACAGTTGCTGACTAATCCGGAATTTAACCACTAGATCCGGTCTCGGGAAGTACAGTGTACTACTGTAAATAGATGTGAACATGACCGGTGCCAAATCAACCATGACTATCCAGCAGTTAAACGCCCGTTCAAAATTGGACTCTCGGCCAGGTCACCTCCGCATAGACAGGGGCGTAGCGACGGGGGGTATATCGGTATATACCCCCAATCACTCTACCTTAAAGTTTTTTATGTGATTTACATGTGGTTATATGTGGTTTATATGGGTTTTATGTGGTTTATAGCTAAGTTTATACCCACCCAAAATATTTATACCCTCCCAAATCAAAATCCTGGTTACGCCCCTGCGTGTAGAATCAAAATTATACAACGAGACTTTTAGACCGATCAGTAAGCGTTTCTTTAATTCCGAATAAGTTTATCTATATTTTAGGGATTAAATGTTGATTATTATGTCTATATATATATATATATATATATATATATATATATAATACCTTAAAAAAACATTCTTTCAGACCTGTCCTGCTCCTCCCGTACTTCCAACGAGGGGCGCCAACCCAGGAAAGCGATCGCCCCCCACTGGTTCCGGTCTTCCGGGTTCTCGTCACCCTCCCGGAAGTAGAACGGGTCCCTCGTCGACGGCTCCGGTATAAGCTGCGTTCCAACTCGGCGCTTGGCACGAGCGTTCGACTCCTGCCTGTCCAAGCGCACTCTTGCCAGCAACGGCGTAGCCACCGGGGGCGAGGGGGGGGGCGGGGGACGGCGGGGTACCGGGCCCCTATTGTCGCTGGAATCAGGCGTAGGATTTCCCTCCAAAGCCGTTTAGAAATTTTGGGTGGGGTAGGTAGTAGAATGACTGGGGCAGACTCGATATTAATTACGGAAGTGATTGCACCAAGAACTAACTCTTTAACGAAGTTTATTTTGCCCCTGTAGACTTTTCGAACTTCAAAATGACCAAGTGACCCCCCCCCCTATTCCGAAACCTAGGCTACGCCACTCCTTGTCAGTACCATTGTAAAAGTCGAAGCTAGCCGTTTGAAGGCAGTCAATAACCTTGACAATGCAACAGTATATACTGACGGTCTTCTGTAAACGTTTAAACAGAGGAGCGTTCCAATTTCCAACATGTTTTCTACCTCGATTAATTAATTAATTGTTTTATTGCCAATTTGGCTTCAATTTCTACCTTCTAAATATTTATATTAAACCAATGTAGCGTTTTTAGGGGAGGGAGGGAAACCCATGGTCACTGCTTACTGACTTCCACTCTCCCCTCCTCGGTCCACTCTATACAAAGTAAGGGTGAAGTAACTGAAGTTCATGCATACCTATTTAGGTAAATTATGTTGTATAACGAAACAATTATAACTCTCCCAGTTGCATGATTACCTTTCCCTGAAAATAGCTCATGAGAAATCACAGATTGAGGCAAATGATATTGATTAATAACCGACTTTTTATTCAGGGATTTTCTTGCGAGGAAATACTATATTACTGTATAAGGTTAATTGCCATTTTTCTGTATACTGCGTGCATTCGTAGTCTGACAACGCAGCGACAGTCAATCGCGTTTATCTGCCTCCAGTTCCAAGAGCCAGTTCAAAAGAGCCCTCAAAGATAGGAGCAAAGGGTAACTGTATATACATACACGTACATACATACATACATACATGCATGCATACATACATATATACTTACATTGCTAGGTGTATTGTCAATGCTTCGCTCTGCATACTTGCAATTATTATTATTTTATTATTTAACTGTTATGTTGTCATTATAATATGAATTATTACTTGAAACAATGTTGTTTACCTCGGACGGGTTTATTATCCCTTTGGACAACTTTCCTCTCTCCTCACTAATTAACTAACTAACGGACTAGCTTTTAACTGGTAAAAGTTTTTGAAGTTTTTTCATAAATTTCATAAAAGTTTTTTCATAAATTTGAAGAAAAAAAATCGTTACAAATAGTAATGATTCTATGTTCAATATTATTTCGAACAGTCAAATTTACCTTGTCTATCACGTACAGTAAACTCGTGTTATTTGTTTTATCAGTTAAGTTTTGGTAACAAGAAATTAACTCTTTGCAATAATTATCCCATCTGTATCGTAAGTTGTTACATGTAGTAGTTGAATCTTGTCGAATGCCAATATGTGATGAGATGATGGGGGGGGGGGGGGGGCACAGCGTAGGTTGTTATTAAGCGTGTTGACGTGGCAGTTTGAAACTTCCATTTAAGATATTCCGAACGCTGGAGCAACGACGCCACAACAGGACAATCGCGTCAACCAAGTGGGAGAATTGCGGAAAACTCTTAGAAAAGCACCAGAGAAGTACAACGAAGAGCCTTTGGTCGGTAGATCATCTTCGAAGCAATCTCCTTCACTGCCGTATAGACCGCCGAAATTTCAGGCAAACGGTGGTAGGTCTTCAGGAGTATCCAGAACAATCTCTATGGTCACTGATCTATGCCCACCAGCAAGAAATCTGCTTCTGCCATTGGCGTCTATTAATAGACAACAATGGTTTCTATGGTTTCTGCCCACCAGTGGGCGGAGCAACCGGACCATGTTGGTAAACGCTGGATACCCCTATAAAATTTTAAAATGGCGAGACGTCAAATATATCATCTCTTCTGCTTGCCATCATTGCATCAATAGAATAAAAATTAATCGTACATCTAATCTATTTAATTAATTTAATATCATCTACTCGTGATTAATTAGTTAATTAATTGACTGCACTTTTGTGTTTGATTTTTAGTTGTTGAAGGAAACGTATACGGGCCTAAGATAGATCGTCTCAACGAAAAAGAGGTTAGACATCCAAGGCCCATCAAATATTTGATGATATCTAATGATTTAGCCCCACACACACTCTATCCGGCCATCGCTGCTTGCATCTGTTGTCAACTGTGGATCACATCTTAGGCTATACTGTTGAAACAAAACATATTTAAGGCTGCTTGAGCGATAGAAGCTGAATTGAACAAACATATCTATCTGTACAGCTTAACCTCAAGAAACAGCGCTCAGTTTTTTACACTGTCCGTCGAAATTTCTGGGACTTTCTTTAACCGTCGTTACGCAGTTGAATGTCTAAAATTCAATACACTTTTCTATTGCATTACCTTGGAATCAAGATGGAAGCGCTCTGCATTTTTAGTCTTACAGCTGGATAGGCCTATGCGGCATTAATTCGGACTCTTCATGCAAGGGATGTTTTCTTCCAGATGGCAGAAAAACAACTGGAACAGCAGGTGTGGTACTTTGGCGACAGTAGCAGAGAGGAGTGTGAAGCCAGGCTACAGTCCGTCGGACAGGTATACATCTGACATTTTTCACCTTTTCACCTGGTTTATACGCCATAGGCTGTCGTCTGGCTATCCAATCTGAAATCCTGGATTTGACCTGGATCTTGCGTGATTTTGATGTTGGTGTGTCAACGGCTGATGCTTCGATGCATTATGAAGTGGCGCTATAGAAGTTTAAGATTATATTGGATTAGGTGCAATTCGATTATAATTATATTACCAATACACGTGCCAATGTTCTCATCATATTCAATTTGTCCCCTATATACGTGGTAATCAATGTTTAAATACAATTGGTTTTATAATCCCACGCACAACACCCTACATTCGTTTTGAGCCCTTTAACAAGAGCGGAAATGATTGAAATCATATTTTTATCGCGGTTTATCACGCCGATCGGCGCCATGCAGGTATTCTTCTGTGTTATATTGCGCTACGTGAAAATTTAAACGTTGGAAAAATAATTTTTAAAACGTACAAAACGTGGGGATAATAAAAAACGTAAAAAACGGTTATTACATCTGTGGTTTATGCTAATAACTTTAGCTTAAAATCAGCGCAGCAATCAATAATTCCCGTTGATAATTAATTAAACATCGCGTATCTTTCATACATCTGTCGCGTGTTATCTGCATGGGACCGCAACTGCAAAGGGTCAAAATCGAAGTGCAGCGCTTCTATAGCGCAGCGGGATTAAAAAACTGCTTTGGGCAACACGTGTGTGTTTACAGAATGGAACATTCGTCGTCAGAAGAAGTAAGTTCGGTGGCGAGAAATGCCCTTATACGCTGTCCGTCTTTCTCGACCAGGCGACAGTCAGTCTGTCCATTCGACGACGAACGGACAACACATTCGCCCTCGGCACCGAAAAAGCTAACGAAATGGTAGGAAAATACATTATATTCATAGAAATTGTTATTGTTTATTATTATTATTATTATTATTATTATTATTATTATTATTATTATTATTAGTAGTAGTAGTAGTAGTAGTAGTAGTAGTAGTGGTGGTGGTGGTGGTAGTAATAGTGGTGGTGGTGGTGGTGGTGGTGGTGGTGGTGGTGGTGGCAGCAGTGGTGGTGGTGGTGGTGGTGCAGCAGTAGCAGCAGCCCAGCAGCAGCAGCAGCAGGCCCAGTAGCAGCAGCAGCAGTGGGCCAGCAGCAGCAGCAGTAGCAGTAGCAGCAGTAGCAGCAGCAGCAGCAGCAGCAGCAGTGGTGCAGGTGGTGGTGGTGGTGGTGGTGGTGGCAGCAGCAGCAGCAGCAGTAGTAGTAGTAGTAGTAGTAGTAGCAGTAGTAGTAGTAGCAGTAGTAGTAGTAGTAGTAGTAGTAGTAGTAGTAGTAGTATAAGGTTGATTGAATGGATATCAATATAGCAGCACTTATCGTAAAATATGAGTTTCTAAACTCAAGGCATTCCATTCTTTCTATATTGCAATTAACCTAATTTCTTTAGCACTCGTTGGATCATAATTCCTACGAAGTATGGCTTTCCCCGGCGTTTTTCCCGGCTTTTTTTCTGCTCATCCTCAAGCCTTTTTATGTCCTAGTTGGGACCTAATGGTTGTTACATTAAACAACAAATGTTTTTGATAATTGTTCGGCCCCACTTGCCAAATCCTAGAGCGGCTGCTTTGTCAGGTACGTGTTTTAATAATAGCGGCCTTTGTCAGGTATTTAATAGACGGCTGCTCTGGAGACCTGCATCTGCCTCATCTTGCCGTTAACCCCATGCATTCTTCATTCAACGTGCATTCACTCTAAAATATTTATTAATTTCTCGCGTTTAATAAGGTATACAGTGACGTGATGGAGATCGTACGTTTTCATCGAGTCAATCCGGTGAGACTTCATAACGGAAAGACGTTGACGCTTAAGACCAGTCCTCCAAAGTAGATCGTCAACGGCTCTCACGGCACATAACATGCACCAGCCTCGAGTTCCGTACAGCGCCTACTAACTGCACCTTCCGTAAATTGACGACGACGGCTTTCGTCTGAATGTGTATCACAGTCGGAAATGTCGTTTCTTTGCGTTCTTTACGAGTGGAATAATATTAACTAATTATTGTGGAATCGATGGTTTAACGTTTCCAACTTTTTGCTGGAATAATATTGTTCCACGGTCGTTTGCCGTTTCGAAGATGCAGTTTTGTGAATTTTGACGAAAGACAAAGATGATTTCAGATTGAGGAAAAAAAGAACGAAGTCATATAGACAGCGTCAACTGAATAAATAGCATCACTGTTGACATGATTAAGAATAGAACGGAATGGAGTATAGAGCAGTGTTGAATAGAGCAGAATAGCTTAATATAGTTCCGTGGCTTTCTCTTTGAAACGTCAAAAACTCATTTCTTTATTAATATTCAGTAATTAATCACAGAGGAATCGGTTCAGAATGATTCTTCAGAAGAGGCGCTATACAAATATTCGGTTACATTTACATCACAGAGTAGAATAATAATAAGAATAAGAATGATAATAAGAATATTTGTGACTTCGCTTTCTAGCCGACCGTCGGCATTGTTCCTCCAACTGAAGATAAATTTGTCCATTCCCCATTTTTCGTTCCAAACTCAAAGTCATTTTGACTCGTCTGCAGTTATAGAGGGTTCCCCAAGATTTAAGCGCGCGTGTTTAGGCCTGGTAGCTGCATCAGAATTCTCCTCCGAAACCATCTTTTGAAACGAAGTTACGTTCTAGCGCGCTCGAAAGCTTCTTTTTAGCGAAGCACCCACTTGTTCGAAGCAGACTCCAGTGAGAAGTCTACGAACGCGGAGGATACGACAAGGGGAAACCAGAGAGAGAGAGAGAGAGAGAGAGAGAGAGAGAGAGGAAGGGTGGGAGGATGGCTGGAAGAAACCGACTTAATTGGCTTTAAGAAAAAGCCACTCATAACCGCCGCCGCCGCTAGAGTAAAAATACGAGAGATAGATAGATAGATAGAGAAAGAGAGAGGAAACTGTTGGATCCAATCAACAGAGGGAACTTAGCTTGAGGCAATATATGCGGTAATTCGACACCGAAGGATCCCGTAGGACATCTCTTCTCATCGCCGCCTTCCGACACACGTTGCGCTAATCTATTTCAGCGTTTTGCGGCATAAATTTCAGGTTTCCAAGCGCGTTGAAACTTTCGTAGCGACTAAACGCGCTCCCGCGGCTAGCACCCCCACCCCCACCGACCCAACCAACCACCCACCCGCACGCACACACGCACGCACGCACACAACGTATTTCCACGTCTGTACGATCGTCCGTCGTCTTATAACCCACAGTGGACCGCTAGAGATGCGAGTGGTGAAAGAAAGCCTGTCTTCCCGATCAGCTTCGGTCAATGGCCGAGTGTATTAATATTATGTTCGACCGTTGAAGAAGACGATTATTGTCGAAAGAGTGCGTCGATGTAACTTGCTTTCGATGCTCTTAGTCTCCGCCACCCTCGCCTTTCTGCTTATTACAGCTCGTTGGTCTTAGTCGCGAGTCGGCCGCTGTGGGCCGCACCCACTGTTGATGCGCAATAGTTGTTGTTGTTTCTGCTGCTGCTGGTGGTGGTGGTGGTGTTGCTTCGATATTTGAATCTCTGCCGAACGACGGACGACGACGACGACGACGACGACGACGATGATGATTATGATTTAATGCGTCGAAGCTTCACGTTTTCACTGGATTTTACGGCTACTTAATTAATAACTGGTCCATTAATTATTAGCCAACGTGTTTTTATTTCCTAGTAACTGCGCCGCCAAAATTTTTACGGGGCGGAGGGATGTCGCCCACCGTCCCATTTTTCCCCCACACACACACACTCCGAGCCGTACACATGGCAGTCTCGTTTTCCGTCCATCCCATCGGTTCCGCCGACTATGACCGCTGGCGAGAGCGTCCAAGAAAGTCGACACCGTCCGATGCTTCGTCGTCCGAATCGGCGAACCAGCGGTTTTGAGCGGTCCTCATTTTAAGTCCCGTCAAGCGGTGTCTGTGATGTCGTCCCAGTGACGATCGGAAGTCACACGAAAGGCGGATTATGGCTCCTCGAAGTTCTTCGCTGTTAATTTTGCGGGATTTTCTGACGAAACGCTTTTTCAGGATTCTGGTAACTTACAGCGTATTCCAGACGTCCGTGTGAGTAAAATGATATTATCGTAACGTTTAAACGTTGAACTAAAACTGAATTTACAGTATTTCCTGTATAAGACTATATCTCAGAGATTCCATTCAACCGATTCGTTACTTTATCTCGTAGGCCTATATTATAACCCCGCTGTTCTGGTGGTTTTAATGCTTCTGAATTCACGAAAGTTTGAGTAATGTGACGAATACGTGAAGATTATTGACCTTTCTCGGAATATCAGACTTGATTCGATATTGGTTGGATCTTCCACAATAATATTAAAACCTATTACACCTACTCGCAGCGTCCGTGACGCGTTTTAAGAGCGTTCAATATTATTTTGTCATCTTGTAAATAATTTTCAAAAATTCGTTACTGTTAATCAATTTGCATGTCCATAATTATTTGACTATTGCATAATCTTTCCGACCTCAAATATTTACTTTGATAATAATAATTATTATTAGAATCATAATAAAAATAATGGTCGTAGGACGTAGGTCAAAACAAACTCATCCGAAAATCGGTAGACATTTTTGCTCATTTAAATGAAATCGTTCTCAAATTAGAGTTGATAGGCCTATAAGTAATGTAGAAAAAAAATTGAGAGAGAAAATATTGACAATTCTAGTACGGTTTGACATAGCAAAGATGGGGACACAAGAATTTGTGGTTTTAATTCGTTTCATCACTCTTCTGAATTTTTGCATATCTATAGCCTACTAGTTCTTGCATTGTCCAATTTCAAACAGGGTATCAATTTTATAATATTTTTGGGGTCTATAAAACCTTCAATAGAAGAAACCAGCTCTCTTAAGCGCCATCTTATCTCTCGATTGATTTTTAGACATTTGACAGAGAATCGATTTCTGAAAGACTTTGTATAGTGTCGTTTCAAATGACTCATTATTTTTCGTGGCATTTCGAAAGCTCTAGAAAAAATTGAGACAGAATATATTGACAATTCTAGTACGGTTTGGCACAGCAAAGATGGGGACACAAGAATATGTGGTTTTAATTCATTTCATCACTTCTGAATTTTTGCATATCTATAGCCTACTGTAGCACTAGTCCTTGCATTGTCCAATTTCAAACAGGCCATGTTGGCCCACCCAATATTTGGCTTGTGGCGCCCTCCATGATTTGACGGCCGTAGAGCGTGCAACCGAGACAGATATCAAGGACCGCTGAGGACAGCAGGTCGAAATCACCAGCGACACGTCAGCGTTTGAAATTTTTACGACTCGTGGGGGGGGGGTTAGATTCAGGCCCGATCATGAAGGCGTGGCAGGCGGCCCACTTGGCCCACTTGGCCCACTTGGCCCACTTGGCCCGGGTCTCTACTTTAAAATGGACCTCAGAATAATAGGTCTATTGTCATAAATTATTTTTCTAATTCTCTAAAAGCCCAAAAGGTTCATATTAAGAGTTAACTGGGGATCCCGGATTTATCCGTCCATTTTACATTGAGTTACAGTTAAATACACGGTTAAGGGGATAATTATTAAGGCACCGAGACACAAAAAATGTGCCAATGACCCGGGCCCCCTCTGATCTCTGAAAGGGTCTGGTTAGCAGATTCCCACTGGAAATTTTTCGCGATTACTGTCGAGAACCCAAGACTGGGTTATATGTGTGCAACAATATAATTTAACCAGCCTCCACGAGAAAGGAAAAAATAATATTCGATGATAATAATAATAGTTATAATTATTTTTATTATAATTATTGTTATTATAATTATATTTCCGCATACCGTGTTAACGTTCACTGCGCGTGGCTGTACAGTACCTGGGACGGCTCATCCAAGACATGACTGTCGCTCTACCGAATTGAAGAACCTTTACTAAAGGTTTTGACGAGCAAAAGAGGTCGTCGTTATCTTGTTAAATTCGCAACTTAGCGGACCTTTAAAGCGGTCCGTGTTTCCGAAAATTTCAATTCCGCTTGGCCCCTAAATCCGCCTGACTATAGGCCCCGTAGGGTCAGAATTCCTGGTTTTTTCCGAAACAGTTTTGATCGGCCTTGTGCGGGGCAATTCTTAGGATAACTTAGAAAGGGAACATTTTTTGTGCAGCGTCTTTGCTCGAATCGTTTCTCCCCTGAAAGTAAACTTTAGAACGTTATACAGAAATCCAGTCAAGTTAAGCCCGTATTCAACACCAATGGCTTATGAAGCAGCAGTTACGTCAATGCCAGGTTTTAAAGGAGTCGCGATTTGGAAAACTTAGCGATATTTCTACCTTGAAGAACATTTGTTAATTGGGTTAACGATTGAACTGTAAATATAAACAATCGTAAATTTTATATATTTTATATCTTATATATTATTATATTTGTCCAGAATTGCTGAAGAAACATTTTATAGGTAATCTGTTAAATATATAATATTTATAATATATTATAATAAATTATAATATATATATAATATATATAATATATAATATATATAATATATTATATATTATTATATAGTGCAAAGTTCGCAAATGATATTATATATATAATATATATAATATATTATATAAAACTGCGAACGTTTGATGAAAATTTAAACACATTGTTTACAATAACTTCCCAAGACTGAAACCGTATTTATAAAAAATATATATTACGCTATATTTCCGGAAAACAGACCACTTTATTAACGAAATCCCACGATCCCCGCTAGCTCCACTTCTGATTACTATTATATATATATTAGTGCATTATTAATATACGGCCAATTTACATCATTTTAATAGACACACGGGTCTGTGAATGTATGCAAGTTGTTTACAGGCATACATATACACAGACAATCGCATTTAGCCAACGCCAAAATTCGATATCGCATATATAACGTAACTCTGTGCAAAGTTCGCAACTGATGCAAATTAAATTATTACCTGGACCGGTAAATTCACTGTGTTTGATCTGCCTAACGCTTCGAACGAATTTTTAACAATGTCGACAAAAACGAAGTGGTTGTATTTTTTCCCTTCAAAATGCTGCAGGATAAGAGGCCAAAAATTATAAGACAAGTTAATTTCTTAATTTTTCGACCACCAACGGGAAGCGTGAAATCATGCACTTAGATAATGTTCACGTTGCAGGCAGGGCCGCCGAGAGAATTTGCTGGCCCCTGTGCAAAAATATAGTCACGGGTCCCTGACCTGGCAAGTCTGTGGAAAAGTTGATGACCTTTTTTGCTTGTCGGTCGTTTTCAAACAAGAATTTTCCGGCTCCACGCCGTTACTCATAACAAGAAAGTGTGAAAAAGTGTTGATGACACTTGTTTGACATGTTGATGACCTCTTTTGCGTCTCGCTGCTTTTAAAAGAGATTACTCGATTACTTAGCATGATCGGCCCGGGGCCCCTGGCATTCCTCGGGCCCCTGTGCTCGTTACGGGAAGATGACCCTCTTTCCTGTTCAGTCTTTTTCAGGGTTCAGGCTAATACAGTTAATACATCATCATCACCGGGCCCGGGCCCCCTGCAGGCCGCCGGGCCCCGGTGCAATTGTCTCCATGCCCCTCCCCCTCTCAGCGGCCCTGGTTGCAGGCCTCTAATACCATTATGGAAACTGTATTAAAAACCATAGAACATATTATAATTTCAACCATGTCTATAGGGCTTTGCTAAATCCACGAATTGTACATTTGTACATTGCGCGTCTCGGCTATGAACTTGAGCAGTCGTGTGGCAGAAATGTTGAGTCCGAAGTTTTAAATTACAGAGGAACAGAGGGAAAATAAAGGCAAGTTGTGAAGAGATAGCGCGTGAATGAGGTAAAACTGGTGGAAATAGAATGGAAAGAGAGTATTTGGCACATTTTAAAGCTTTAAACTATAGACTTTAGCCTCGAAAGAGAATTGTATGAAGTCCTCTGAAGCATTCTATATCGACAAAACTTGTTTGCCATTTCCGCAGTATCTTGTGCATGCCAGGAAATCGTAAAACCAAATCGCTCGTTCTATTTAATTTAACTTCCACGCAAAAGCCGCATTAATGCAATCATTTGAAAACTGCATAACGCCATAGAAAATATTAGGCCTACAGACTGGATTTGAAAACAACTGCGCGTGGCAAATCTATGGTCTCTTGCTCTCCTCTCCTAAGTCTTAAGCCTAGAATTTTAACAAGACAAGACGCAAAGAAAGTCTAAAACTAGTTAATTAACGATGTATTTAAAATTATATCTAACTTCGAAGTTATTATTTTAGTTGGTTATCCCGATGAAAGCGGTCTCGGTCGCCGGTTATGTCTGACATAGGAGTCATGCGCCAGTCGACGCTTTACAGCCAATCTGAGGAGACGCGACAACGAAATAGCATTTAAATCGCTGGCGGCGTCGACTTTGACATTTCACTGTCTCTCCGGCATTGATCATACATTTGCACCTACTTACGATTTTTTTCAAAAATCTACGGTCGTACCAGTCAACAGTTGCCTCTGTAACCCGCTCGCCCCCCCCATCCCCTACTCCCGTTCCATCAATTTCGTATTCTGGCATCGGTGGACATCTAAAACAGCTGTTAGAAGTCGATCGCAAAAGTTCTATGTCTGGATCTCACGCGGTTCACAGGGACGGCTTCAGCAGCAGTGGCGCCTCTAGGATTTGGCAAGTGGGGGGGCGGGGCGTTGGGGTGGCAATTTCTAATCGTGGGGGGCAACCATTTGTTGTTTAATGTATATAGCATTAAGTATAGGGTCCCAACTGGGGGGCCACTGGAGGGCCAGGCACTCAAAAGGGGGGCACGGGCCCCTCTGATCCTCCCGGTGGAGCCGCCACTGTTCAGTAGTCATGCACGTCGTGCTTAGTAGCAAACGTATAGGTCCATGCCAGGGGTGGACAAACTGCCGCCAGCCACGGGATTCCGTGCTGCCCGCGAGGTTATTTAGAAATGACGCTTACGATCGGCAGAAAGTGAGACGATTTTAAATATTTTATGGAAATATGGCACTTTATTTTTAAATCTCATATATAGGCCTATAGTTATTAAATGTTTGTAGGCCTATATTTTTGAACAGCAAATATTTAATATCATGCTCACCTCATTAGTAAAATTTATTTTATATGTCGGCATCTTAATTATTATATAAACATTATGGCTTTTTGTTTGTGCGCCCCTCCCCCCCCCCGCCGAATGCGATATGTAATGTTTCACGCGGCCCTTTGACGAAACAGTTTACAGCCCGTGACTCTGCACGTGATGATCGTGAAAGAATGGAGGAAAACTGGAATAATAATTCCTAATACAGCTACTTTAAGGATTTATGGACGCACACACACACACACACACACACACACACACACACACAAATGAATGCAGGGAGCCCAGCGATATAGAAAAGAGTCAACAGCCGAACGAAAAGACGTCATAGCACTTAACGCCATCGCGACAATCACAGGCAAATTATCAGGCGCCCTTCAAAGGCCTTCAAGCGACGTTCCGTCATTCCGTCGGCGCCAGAACCGCTGGCCCCCTGCCGACCGCGTTCCTCCCCTCTATAAGGGTTAATTCGGCGGCAGCTGACTCTCGGGGGGGGGGGGGTAGGTTAAAGCGCAAGGTGGGGCCACGGCGGATAACGAAAACGATTAGTTCTCTGCACAAGGGGACTTCTCAATGAGAATGCCATCTGATGGAAACGCTGGCATGACATTAAAAGATACTGGAGGCTCAGAGTAATAATTATATACTGTCTTTTTAAAATGAGGACTCCTGTATCATCATCATCATCATCATCATCATCATCATCATCATCATCATCATCATCATCATCGCCACCACCACCGTCACCCAGACATAAACATGGGTTGGGTCTACTGGTGGGTCGGGTCGGGTTGGATTGGGATGGGTGAGATTGGGTTGGGTCAGAAATTCCGTGTTTATTGTGGGTGTGGTAGGAAGTCGAGATTTAAGAAACTTTGATTACGGTGGGTTGGGTTGGATTTGGTCAAGTAACCATATTGCCCCTTCGTGGGTTGGGTTGCGTCTTAGTCATGATGGGTTGGGTTGGATTGGATTTTTTATAATGGTCCATGTCTGCCACCACCACCACCACCACCACCACCACTACCAAAACCATCATCATCATCATCATCATCATCATCACCACCAACAACAACGACGTAAAATTTTGCCCTGCTCTTCAGCACTCCGTATGTTACAATACAGTGTCGAACGGCACAGTTATGCCATGGTAATAATATCATCCGATCATCGTGTATTTGGCGTTCAAGAGAACGTAACATTTTGGACGCTAGAGGGATTTTAACAAGCGCCTGGCAGAGTTCACGACCTCGCATCGGCCTAAAATTGGTTTTGCTCGATTTGAAGTCAGCGTTTGGTAAGACGACCGATTTTGTCGGCAGGTAATGGGATAGTTTTACCTGACCGCGTTCTCTTCTCTATCATAATATTCTGATAGTTTATATAGCTCAAGCGTGTTTCGCGTCGTGGTCGTTCTGTTTCGAAGCCTGTGCTTAAGAGATTATTCTGCTCTTGTGCGATGACTGCTGCATAACTTTGTTGAACGCTATATGCGTATTTGACCAAATGAATAAGTCTTAAGTAAGTAGGTAAGTAAGTAAGTAAAATCTCGTGAATTTCTATAGCGCTTTCAGTAACAGCGCTGCGGCAGATGCTATTCCGAGGCTCAAGCGTGTAAATATATTGATAATTAATTAAACTGGTGCTTTTTAATTGTTTTAAATTGATATAAAATCTTATGAGGCTAGCACAATTTCACCCAGCTATTTTCATCATTTTGAAAATACAGCAAGACCATATCGTCGGTTCGTCTAAGACCTAAGTGGGGCCAGTGGAGTGACGGTCGCAGGACGAACCAGTCATTATTTTCAGATCCTGTCGGCGTTTTAATGACATTCCGTCTAGAAAATCCACACTATTAATTATTCTGCTATTAAATTAAATTGAGAAAAATAACATTGTTTTTCAAATGTTGACCGTCGAAATTTGTCAACAAGACTTGACCTCCCATTTCAAGAAATACTGCAATTATAAGTGCTTTTTTTGGGGGGATATACCATTTTTCTCGTCAATATTTCTTCCTCACTTCTACACACACACACACACACACACACACACACACACACACACACACACACACACACACACATATATATATATATATATACTATACATATACTATGTGTTTGGGTGGTAGTAGTAGTAGTAGTAGTAGTAGTAGTAGTAGTAGTAGTAGTAGTAGTAGTAGTAGTAGTAGTAGTAGTAGTAGTAGTAGTAGTAGTAGTAGTAGTAGTAGTAGTAGTATTGGTGGTGGAACAGACCATTTTTGCGTCAATATTACGTGTCAACTGCGTCATCACTATGGTCACGTATGCAGCGTATTGTCTCAAGACAGGACGCCGCTTTAACCTTCTATGGTTGGTTTGTCGATTGTTTTGATCGGCAGGTCTTCTCTGTCCGACGACGACCTCCGCCTGCCGCTGCCGATGAACGACCGACAGGAGGACGCCGGCGGGATCGTCTGCAAGACGTATCCGGGTCTTGCGCATGCGCAGTACGTCTTCTGCCGAAAGAACCCGGATGCGAGCAGCTCTGCGCTGCAGGGACTGCACCTGGCCGTCAGGGAATGCCAGTGGCAGTTCCGAGACCACCGGTGGAACTGCTCGTTTGCAGAGAACAGTCTCAAAAACCCCTTCCAAATGCCAATTCTGTCAAAAGGTAACGACAGCCTATATATATATAGATCAGTGGTTCTTAAACCCTCTACGATTACATCATACCCCCGAAACAAGTATAAAGAGAACGTAGTACCCCCCCCTCACCATCCCACCTCCCTACAAGGACAAAAGTTAGTGCTCCGCAATATTTTGAAAATAATTATAAACTGCGACAAACATCTGTCACTGATTGTGCACTTGTCTTTAAACAGACTTTATTTACTGATTATTCAGTACCTCTACAACGTCCTTCAAGTACCCCAAGGGGTACTAGTAGGCCTACCCCAGATTAAGAACCACTGGCTTAGATAGGGTCCCAGACATTGCAACTCAAACGCATGTCAAAACTTGATTTATGAATGAGACTTTGGTCATATTAATCGAATCTCCACTAAGTAAGTAAGTAGGTAAAATCTCGGAAATTTATATAGCGCTTTGGAAAGTAGTACAGTAGTAGCTGCATATTCTTGTGCTTATTCTTATGCTAAACTACAGTGTACTATCTTGGTAAAGCTCGGTCATCTAGTTGACTGGCCAATCACAGGAAGAGATGCTGCGCTTTGTCGAAAACATCCAAAAACAATTTCGCACGACATTCATTACGGCCATCGCCGTGTGACTCCCAATACCACTCAACGGTCATTTAATCGTAGCTCACTAGCGCTAGATAAATTCCGTTCGTATTTCCGGCGTATAATAACTCTAGGGCATTTCTCTATTATAACTATAGGCTTTTTCTCTATTACAACTCTATGGTATTGCTCTATTATAACTCTAGGGTATTTCTCTATTATAACTCTAGGGTATTACTCTATTTCCGGCGTTTAATAACTCTAGGGTATTTCTCTATTATAACTCTAGGGTATTACTCTATTTCCGGCGTATAATGACTCTATATTATAACTATAGGGTTTTTCTCTATTACAACCTAGGTATTGTATAATAACTCTAAGGCATTTCCGGCGTATAATAACTCTAGGGCATTTCTCTATTATAACTCTAGGGTATTACTCTATTTCCGGCGTATAATAACTCTAGGGTATTACTCTATTTCCGGCGTATAATAACTCTAGGGTATTACTCTATTTCCGGCGTATAATGACTCTAGGGTATCGTGAATCGTCTTTCACTTTCGCCATCTTGGCCGCCGGAATGGTCGCTCAGATCTCTCGCACATGCGCACTGGGCAGTCTGCGCAGCTGCGGCTGTCGACCGGAAGTGGATCGCGACAGCGGCCTCTGGCGGTGGACGGACTGCGAGACGAACCTCGACTTCGCCGACCGCTTTACCAGACGCTTCCTCGACAAGAGGAAGCTGGCGAAGGATCTCACCTTCCACTCCCACGTCCACAACAGCCGCGTTGGAAGGAGGGTAAGAGATCGGAAACACAGTCGCATCACCATCTTTCTCCTCCTCCTCTTCCTCCTCCTCATCATCACCACCATCATCATCATTACCACCATCATCATTTTCACTATCATCATCAGCGTCATCGTCGTCGTCATCATCATCATCAACATCAACATGTTGATGATGACATCAACAACAACAGCAACATCATCATCATCATCATCATCATCATCATCATCATCATTATTATTATTATTATTATTATTATTATTATTATTATTATTATTATCGTGCAGTTTTATGGCACCGGGTTTGATATAAACGTGTGAATCAATCGATGTTGCTCCAAATCCATCCGCAGAAAATCAGGTCAATTCCAGAGATCATGCAGTCAGATTGGAAAACAGCAAGATGGAAGGAATATTGAAGATACGTCTACTGGAAAAGATTCGTTGTTTGGTCGAGAGAATGAACGTACTAAGTTCGTTGTGGCTAAGTAACTTTTAAGCTTTTAAAAATACAACATTATTATCCGTTACTTGCAGCTCTGAACAGCAAGCACTCTTACTGTCTGTCTGCCTGTCTGTTTGCTTGTCTGTCTCTCTGTCTGATTGGCTGTCTGTTCATCCGTCGGTCAATCTATCTGTCTGATTGTATGCATGTATGTATGTACGAATGTATGTCTGCTTATTGTACCAACGTATTCTCTTTTTCCTCATCAAACGGACTAAAACATTTGATATGAAAATAAAACGAATATGTATCTAACCGCAGCGAATTAGATTTACGAACCTCGTGTCGCGAACCAACCGACCCCTAGGGCCAAAGGTGGGGTAAAGAAAATCGGGGAGGGTTGCTTGCTGTCACGGGGACCATTTTTTGTTCTTGTCCCCTGCTACTGCAACTCCCCCCCCCACTCCCCACACCCCCAATCGGCTCAATCAGCGAGGTTTTAAGAGATATAATGGGCGATTCTGGTGACATTTTGTCCACCGTGCTCGCGACTGAGTCGATTAACCCCTTAACTGTGTATTTAACTGTAACTCAATGTAAAATGGACGGATATATCCGGGATCACCAGTTAAGGAGTTAAGGTAAGGGGCAAATAAAATTTTATTCCCAGTGTTGTTCAGTCTTTGGACTGGGGTCACCGCAGGGGCGGCGCTAGAGGGGTGGGTCCGCGGGTCCGGACCCACCCAGTCTCGGGCAGGAACACCCGAGCAAATCGTGCACATCTGCAGGGAAATTATGATTTGGGATGGGGTGATGATGGGAGGGGTAGTCTGAGCCTGGTCCTGGTTGTGTAGATTACATTAGACCCACCCAGCCAACAAAACCCAGCGCCGCCCCTGCTGGGGTGGGGTGGGGAGAGGACGATAGCCGTCCCTACCTCTGCCGAAGGCTGATATGCTAGTATTTGCGAAAGAATTAGTCTTAATTATCGGGTCCGTGCTAAGTCGTTACAGAAGTTGGCGAAGAAATCGTCGACCGGCGTTCGGTCACGTATAGAGGTGATCAAGGCGGCGGCGGCGGCGGCGGCGGCGTTGGTTGGATTTTTTTAATTTGGGGTGGGGTGGGGGTTGGGCGAGGAGAGGAAGGGAGAGGTGGCGATTCTGAGACTCCTTCCAATTCGGCATGAACCGAGTAATAATCGGTCGTGCACTGATCTCCAAATTGAAACCATAATAAAAATCGACGATAGGTGTCGCTATGTATGCCTATAGCGTCGAGGGGCGAATGACTCCTTGCTGCATTAGGCCACCCAGACGGAAATATACGCCGGAGGTGGATAATTTGGGGAGTGGGGTTGGAATCAAATGGATCTGTCCACAGCAATTATTAGGTTATTATTGTTGCGCAAGATCTTTTTGTCGACAGATTTATGCGCTGCATTTTTCACTGGCTGTTCCAGCGTTCAAGTCACGAACTTTACTAGTTTATATTTTGTCTTTTTTCATCGAGCACGTGGAATGCCATACACAGATCGTGAAACGAAAATACTTTTATGCCACGCAGGCTGATGCCTTCCAAACCTCTTGAAATCACGTTATTAGGCCTATAGCTGGATTTTAAAGTAATGAAAACCAAAGACGTTGCATTGCAGTTTTTGTAACTTTAGCAACGGCTGAAAGTGAACTTAATAAAGGCTTTTTTCAGGTTAAGGTTTGGGAACTCATTCTTTTTGCTCATATGGGAACGCCGTACCTGTACGTTCCTAAATGCATTATAATCCTCGCAATCTGGAAAAAAGGTGTGGGAAGGAAAAAAAAGCCCTGATAAACTAGAGTAAGAGGAAAATACGAAAATTAGAGAGAGGGAGAGAGAGGGCGAGAGAGAGCGAGAGAGAGAGAGACAGACAGACAGACAGAGACAGAAACAGAGACAGATACAAAACAAAGACAAAGACAGAGACAAAGAGGAGAAACAGAGATACAGACAGGAGACAGACAGACAGTGAGACGAATTTCCGGACGTACTTTCCCTAGGCGTCCTTCTTAGTAATTACGCTTACGAACTTTGGGGTCTGGGCGAGTTAATAACAAAGTGGCCCCATCATTTCCGTCTGGGGTTTTGTTCGGGACTTCTGGGATCGCCGCAGTTGCGCCGAAGCGACAGAGGAGAATTCAACGTCTAGGCTGAGCTGAGTAAGGTCTGTGCTAATATTTATCCATCACTACGAAACTAATAGCAGCAGTCGATTGCGACTTCAGTCCCACTTCAAAGTACCGACAGAGCCGCCGGTAAAGAGAACTGCCTTCCAGGCGACCCTCATGATGGGGGGAGGGCGATTGAAGCTAAGGGGCCTCCGATGGTCCGGGTACCCGGTTGGAATGACCGAGACGGAGAATTGCAGGTATGACCAGTGGCGGCTCCACATGGGGGGACCCCGGGGAAGGGCCGTGCCCCTATTGAATGCCTGCCCCCAGTGGGCCCCCTCTTGGGACCCTCTACTTGCTAAACTTACTACTACATACCTATCAACAAATCAACAAATGGTTGGCCCCATGCTTAGGAGTTGCCTCCCAGCGCCCCCCCGCCCCCACTTGCCAAATCCTGGAGCCGCCACTGGGAATGACGAGCGATCATGCAATCTGTAGGGAGACGCTGATAGCCCAGAACTTCTCGTATCACCAGAACGTTGCGAAATTCCGGGGTTTTCGTGAAACTGTTGCACTTTTATAGCGCTGAGCAGAAACTCGTTCGTCGACGTTATTTCTCTCTCTCTTTCTCTCTCTCTCTCTATGTCTCCTCTCTCTCTCTCTCTCTCTCTCTCTCTCTCTCTCTCTCTCTCTCTCTGTCTCTCTGTCTCTCTGTGTGTGTGTGTGTCTGCGTCCAGAAACCATCTGCAGCAGTAGTCCGTGCGTTCGTCGAACGATTCGAATCAGTTTTAATCAGTCTGCATGGGCGGATTGGCCGATCGCACAGCGCTAGAGCAACAGTAAAGTTGAATACAAGGTATCAATCGATGGTACTTCAAAATCAATCCGCAAAAGATCCAGTTGGCAAGGGAATTCTGATAACTAAATGGAAGATCAGCCGGAGTCGTCAATCTGATAAGTAAAAAAGCTGTAGTAAAAGCTGTGAGGGTCGTCATGCACCTGTTGTTGTGCCTAATTCTAACACTAACCCTTTTACAATAATTCTTATTACTTAATAATGTTCCAAAATACCATCTGCTGATAATATCTGCTCGTGTTATCTCTCCTGCACAAATAATCGTGCAATGTAGATTTATTCGGATTTTTCGAAGGTCCAATGCCTCGTGGACCCTCACAAGTCACAGACAAATTGTTTGAGGGTCCGGACCCCAGGACCCTCACGGGATTGACGCCTAGGCCCTATATGCTAAATAGGGAATCTTGTCTTGTCTTGTCCTTAACCGTTTTCGCTCCAAAGATTGGTTGGATTGTAGATTGTCTTCTTCGGCGTGCTACGGTCTTCTGCTCTTTTTGTCTTCGGCTCTACAGTGAGTCCTATTCAAACAGGGATCAAATTGGATAGTTGACTTTGGATGTATTCACAGCAATGCACGGGCTTTTCAAAGCTGTTCGTGCAACGATCAGTTTCGTTCCTTTAGGAATTTTCTAATCCGTCGCCAGAGGCGCCAGCTATTTGTAGGCGGCATCTTGATCACTGGAATGCACTTGTCTTTGTCAGCTCCATCAATTAATTAGCGATCTATCGTGAATCGTCAAACCCATAGTTTTGTCCCAATAATTTCGCAAAAATTAAAAAAAGTAAAGTAGTAGAGAAAAGTAAAAAGGAGAAATGAATTCAGTTATTTCAGTACCCGTATACAATCTATATGGCTTTGAAGGAGAGCCACAGACAGACAGATACAGAAATACAGACAGAGAGACAGACAGATAACAAAGATATCACAGATGCGGTCACTATAGTATATGCGGACCTCTCTATATATTTATTTTTCTTTTAATGAATCAAATTCGTCGCATCTTTGTTTCCTCGTTTTCAGGTGGTGAAATCAAATTCTCACCTTCATTGCAAATGTCACGGACTGTCAGGCAGTTGTCAGATGAAGACCTGCTGGAAAGTGGCGCCTTCGCTAAGAAAAGTGGGCAACATACTCAAGCGAAAGTACAATCGCGCCATACTTGTAAGTGTCGAGCACGTCGCAAGTATACCTAAATTCCCGTAGTATTTAGCTATAGGTTCGTGCAAATGTAATAAAGATGTCGTTTCTCCACATTTACCACAACTCTTTCTCTTCTTCTTTTCCGTCTCGTGTCGATGAGGTCGATTCATGATTTACAATAATTACGTTACTATCATCATCATCATCATAATCATCATCATCATCATAATCATCATTATCATCATCATCACCTTCATCATCTTCATCATCAGCATCATTATTAAGAAACAGCAACAATATCGTCATAATCGTCGTCATCGTCTCGAACTCTAACTAAGTTCTCAAGTGTTTAACTTTCTTTTCAATGTTCAATAGTCTAAGCCTACTTGAATATGAATATGATCAAAACTTAACCCCTTAACTGTGTATTTAACTGTAACTCAATGTAAAAACAGCGACGTTCCCAGTTAAGGGGTTAATGGACTAAAACAGCTCTCTTTCTCATTCACTTGCCTTACGTCCGTACTAACGTATACATCTGATATAATTATACGGTGTATAATCGTATATATGGTATAAATAAATATACATGTATGTATGTATGTATGTATATATATACAGTGAAACCCGCTTAATTGCATAGGTGCTGTGCAAGCCTTGCTTATGCAATTAACTGGGCTATGCGAATAGCCTGGTTCGGGTTTTTATGTTGTTATGCAATTATGCGGGTTACACAATAAAGCGGTATGCGATTAAGTGGGTTCCACTGTATATTATTTATGCATACTTTTTAAAATAATGAGATGCGGACATGAGATGGGTGGAACGTGGCTGGATCTAAACAGAGAGCCACGAACGGCACTGATGACATCAGACTATATACCGAAGCCTTATTATAAGCCTAAGGCATTTGCCATGGTCAGGTTTTAATGTCGTTTTGTTCTACGGTTTCCTCTGACTTCCCGCCGCCGCTCAACCGACGACTCCTCTGACCCCCCGGAGTCAGAACGAGCAAAACGTCACGATCGCCTCCCCCCCCCTCTTCCGCCCCCCACCCCTCCCTCCCCATCCCCGCCGCCCCCAAATAGCTCGACGATCTGAGTTATCGCATTCGCGTATATATATAACTGAATGAAGTCAAAATTCGACGCAAAGAGACAAATAATATTGGCGATAAAGGGTCACCGTATACCAGGTTGACCCACCCCACCCACCCCACCCACCCCGGTCCTTCCAGAAGGAGAGAGAGGGATGGAGAGAAAAAACCGATCCTGTCGTTTGTAGCGTGATTGATTCTTGGTTTCGCGGTTTCCGGGTTCGAATTTCAGTGATTTTCCCCGCCGTAAATTTCAATCGTGCTGTTCACATTATATATATATATATATATATATATATATATATATATATATATATATATATTCCTTTCGCCCCTGTAAGACCGATATTTCGGGTTCGTAACCTATTGGTTATACAGATTGCCGGGGTAAAAGGGATATATAACCTCTTATATAACCCCTATAGTTGGAACTGGAAATGTCGGTCCATGGAAGCCCCGGTGCCCATATTCCGGAACCCTGCATAGTTACGTCGAAACCAAAGGTTTAGCTTTTAAATAAAAAGGACACTAAAAGCGCGGGTGCTTTAGTGATTAGCCTATGTATTCCCAGCATTTAAATAATTAATTATTGTTACTATTAAATTAATTGTCACCGAAGCTACGAAACCGACGGTCCCGATCTTCTGCGTATAGGAAATTCTTTAACCCCTTAACCGTGTGTTTAACTGTAATTCAATGTAAAATGGATGGATATATCCGGGATCCCCAGTTAAGGGGTTAATTATCAAATGACGAATGGTCCCCGTAGACCTGAGATCGGATGCCGCCTGGCCGGACAATGCACGAACTCCACAATATGGCCCGTCGCTGCTTGGGAACTTGAAGTGCCTGAATTTTCTACTACCACGGGGGGCGGGGGGGGGCGGTAGCATCGACAATCGGTCACAGCACAAGCGCAATAATTCAGTCGCCAAGATCATATTTTACATTTTTATCATTATTTCCAAAACGTCATTTATGATTTAAGCGTCCGTGCCAATTGAATTATGGGAAATCTACTGTAAACGCCATCTTGCCATCTGTAGAAGGTTGAAGAGAAAGAAAAAGACAGACAGACAGACACAGACAGAGACACAGACAGGCAGAGAAAGACAGACACAGACAGAGACACAGACAGACAGACAGACAGACAGACAGACAGACAGACAGACAGAGCTGTATATTATATTGTGGAAATACGTTCCATCTTGCCATGATTAATGTACACTTTTGAATTGCACTGTACCACCGGTCCACGCAAGACACTCATAAATTCATCTCGAGCTTCAGAAAACTTGGCAGATCAGGATTTGAGAGGCTCGGGGAGTGGCCGCGGGATTCTTGCCATACAGCAAAAGCGGTCTCTTAGAGTCGGACCAGTATAGGGACGGGGGAAGGGAAGGGGGGAATCACACCAGAGGGAAAAGAAGTTTTAATTATTTCGTTATGGTAAATAAGTCGGTTAAATAAGTTACTTGCGGCACGAAACTTTCCCATTTGCTATGTCCAGAGTGGACAACGGGGGCAGGGGGTGGGGTGGGGGGCGTATCAGTATAAGTAATGATCAGGAATTTTCTCTTTCCCTGGCAAATACTGCACTGAACCGGAGGACAGTGGGTTGAAATCCTACAGTAGTCACTACAACAACAACAGCCGCAACAACAACAACAACAACAACAACAACAATAATAATAATAATAATAATAATAATAATAATAATAATAATAATAATAATAATAATAACGGAATAGTAATAATAACGGATTAATATTCGATTTCCTCGACTCTCCCTGTCACTGCAGTCTGGAACGTATTTGTAATTTGTAGCAGTAAGAACACCAATGGAAAAAAAGAAGCCGTGCTGATATATTTGTTGGGCGGAAAGCGATTTGAATGCAAATTGGAAACCCGACGAATCGTAAACACGTTAACGATAATTATTCTCCTGCGATGGAGTTCCCTGTGCATCTAATAGAAAATACATTAGACTTATGCTCAAATTTAATATCGTCAAAATACGATTAATCTTTTCCATGCATTCCGTAACTTTAGATGGTCTATGACCGACGCTGATGCGCTAATATATGTTGAAAATCCTCGACGCGAATCACATCCAATGATTTGTGAAAAGGATTCTTTTCAACATAACATTTAAGCTTGCTGTAATTTAAACAGTTTTTACTTGATCTCTTTAGTACACGGAGAGCCACATTAAACCTTGTTGTTGCTGCTGTTATTATTATTATTATTATTATTATTATTATTATTAGTTATTATTATTATTATTAGTTATTAATAGTATTAGTAGTAGTATTATTGTTAGTAGTTGTATTATTAATAATAGTAGTAGTAGCCTATATTTGTTATTATTATATCTACTATCACCATTATTGTTGTTGTTATTATTATTATTATTATTATTATTATTAGTAGTAGTAGTAGTAGTAGTAGTAGTAGTAGTAGTAGTAGTAGTAGTAGTAGTAGTAGTAGTAGTAGTAGTAGTAGTAGCCTATATTTGTTTTTATTATTATTATATCTATTATATCTACTATCACCATTAGTCTATTATTATTATTATTATTATTATTATTATTATTATTATTATTATTATTATTATTATTATTATTATTATTACAGGCAAAACGGTTTAGAATTTACTGGACTTCTATGAGATAGTTTCTATTCTGATCGCCAGGTGGACGGAGACAATTCCGTTCAAGTCGTCCTGAAGTCGAAGACAGATTCGGCGATCCGCAAATCGGACGTCGTCTACTTCGAAAAGTCTCCGAGCTTCTGCGATCCGGACGCTTCGCTCGGGGTCCCGGGTACCTCTGGGCGTCAGTGCAACCGATCCAGCAGCAGCGGCGGCGGCGGCGGCGGCGGCGGCGGCGGCGGCGGCGGCGGCGGAGGCGGCGGAGGCGGAGGCGATCGAACGTCGGAGGACGGCTGCGAGACGCTGTGCTGCGGGCGAGGGTACAACGTCCTGTCGGTGACGACGACGAATCAGTGCCAGTGCCAGTTCCAGTGGTGCTGTCACGTCGTCTGCAAGAAGTGCACGCATACCGAATGGGTGACGGTCTGCAAGTGACGACGACGACGACGACGGCGGCGGCGGCGGCGGTCGCTGCTGCTGCTCCCGTACGTTAACTTCGGTAATCGCGGGTGATCTCGCCGACTCCGGTCGCATTTCGCCCCCAGGTGGCGCCGCCGGCCGCCTCTCTTCTCTTCGTCCAACCCGCGGCGGAAGATCGAATAGTAATTTACGGCTGAGACGCGAATGTGTTGCATCGTCTTTTCGAAGAGATATCCGCGGAAACGCGGACGGACAACTCGCAGAATAAATTATTGCAAGCAAGGAATTCTTCGCGACAACAGGGACGGTAGAAGTTGGGAAACACGGTTGCATACCTGAGATAGGCCGCTAGAGTTCAACAGTTGAACCGGTGATGTTCTAATATTGCCGTCCTCAGGTCCAGCGAATCTGCAGGGCGTATCCCCCAGTCATCTCCAGCGTGGAACCGCCCCTGCACCGAACAAGAAGCAGTCGTAAATTTATGTGCGTAGCCACGAGGGGTACACAGGGGTCGCCCCCCCCCATTCCCCAATTCGATCCTAGGCGGGTCTCGAGATTCGCTTCAAAACCGACGATAAAACTGTGTCAGTTGGTGAGGGGAGGGGTTATTGGCTGATTGCCAATATGACGTCATATAGTCTGAAAATAATATTGGTTCCATAGCTCAATATTCGAATCTCCGTGTGATGGTGCCCTACTTTTTTCGTCTGGGGAATCCCCTATTAGTCAGATCTAAAAATGTTGCTTTTCAATCACTTTGATGCTGCTCTCTCTCTGTCTCTCTTTGTCTCTCTGTCTCTCTCTCTCTCTCTTTTTCTCTACTGGAACCCTTGCTC